>JAHDVE020006647.1:0-46665 GCA_022606495.2 Halesus radiatus
TGTTCAAATACCTTGCTCATGGTCGGTAGCAAACTTATCGGACGATAGTTTGTTGGCTTCGTTCTGTTCTTGTTTGGCTTGTTAAACGGAAGTACGGTTGCCGATTTCCATATCTGGGGAAAATGTCCGACCATGAAGCAGGCGTTGAACAATTTTGTCATGTGTATGATGGCTTTTTGAGGGAGATGTTTGAGTAGAATGTTGTGTATTTGATCGCTTCCCGGCGCTTTGTTCGTTTTTAATCTCTTTATCGTGACGGCTATCTCGCTCGGCGTTGTGAAGTTGATGTCGGCTACGCTCGTTTGCTCGGCTCGATCGAGTTCTCGTAGGCTTTCGGCTACGATGTTATCTGTCTCGGGGTCGCTTATCCCGTCCGTAGCTCTGTATGCTTTCTCGAACCCGTCTGCGAGCGCGTCTGCCTTTTCTTCGTGGGACAGGGCTAAGCCTGAGCCGTCTATTTTCGTGAGCGGAGGGATCGCGTTGTCTTGATGTCTCAGAGCTTTCGCCATTTTCCATAGGGAATTATCTCGTGGAGTCAGCGATTCGACTTTCTTTGTCCATTGTAGGCGTTTCAGCTCCGAGATTTGTCGCTTGATTTCTCGCTCGAGAGTGGTGTAGGCGGTTTTTGCATATCCGTCTCGCGTCCGCTGATAGATCCGTCGCAGTCGATTTTTTTCCTTGATGAGATTTAGAGCGTCTTCGGGAAGTTTGATCGTGTATGTGTGTGCTTCTTTGTGTGGAATGTACCTATCCTGTGCGTGTTGTATTATTTCTGTGAGAGTGCGCGCGGCCGCGTCGATTTCTTCTCTTGTTTGAAACGTGCTCGAGGTCAGGTGGATCTGTTCGTTGATTTCCGATTTAAATCCGGTCCAATCGGCGTCTTTGTAGTTGCGTTGTTTCCTTTGCGTTCTCGCAGTTGTTCCTCCTACAGTGAAGCTCACCGGTAGATGGTCAGACGGCAGTTCGTCGAGCGTGCGTATTGCCGAGATCGTGTTGGCATTTTTCACGAGCACAATGTCTAGCGTGCTGGGATATTTCGCTCTTGTCGATCTAAGTACGTCGGTCTGTCCGGTGCCATTATCGAATAGTTATTCGTCTCCATATGCTTGAATAGCGTTTTTCCATTCGTGTTGCCTATGTAGTTATTCCAAAAGTTGTGTTTTGCGTTTAGATCGCATCCCACTACAACTTTGGGTCCCATCTTCATCAGGGCGCTTATCTTCTCGTTTGAGTTTTTCGCCGTTCGGGCAGTAGGCGGCGATGAAAATGTGCGCTCTATCCTCTATGTTGACTTCGATTACTGTAGCTTCTGTAGTTTTCAACTTGGGAGTAGGATTCTCGTGGCTATTATGGATTGGTGAACGAGTATGGCCGTGCCGCCCCCGTAATTTTCTTCTCGGTCGTCTCTGAATATCTCGAAGCCGGGCACTCTCAGATGGATGTTTTGTTTTAAATGTGTTTCAGTAATGAGTATTATGTCTGTGTTTGTGTTTTTGACCTTCATCTGTCTTGAAGCGGATGCTGCGGGCGTTCCACAGGAGGATCTTCACGGCCCCGTGCTCAACCATCGAGCGTGGACGTGATCAGCTCCATCAAGATGACGAGCTTCTCCGTTCGTGAATTGCACCGAGCCAGCTGCGAGCGGACGCGGAGGAGGCCTTGGAGGAGGGACATGTCACGTCACTTCGAAATTTGGAGGAAATAGCCAGGCCAATTATAAATAAACTCTGACTGTATCGGTGTGACAAGCCAGAATGAGCCTTGCATTTAAATTTATTGAAAGGAAGTGTTAGCAAAATAACACGTGCCACGGCCAGGGTATTCAAACCAACCTGATATTAATTATATTAAGGTATACTCGTGGTGATCTTGCGTCATGGCACCCAAGGTCATCACCACTGGGGGTACTCGATCCCTCCTTGCTGCTTCACCTGCGGAGTTATTATTTGCGCGCTTTGTGCGCGGCGCGCCGCCGCCCTCGCTCACCTCGGGTAGGCCTGAGAAGCGATTATCGCATCTGACCGTGGCTGTAATCTCCGCGTTCGGTGAGTGGGGCCGCTTGATAGGGTTGGTTGGGTGGCGCCAGCCGTCGCCTAGTGGGGGGAAGGTCTCCATAGCATGGGGGCTTATACGAGGATGCTGGTCCTGGTGGTGCGCGGTGGGGGGCTGAGACGGCCCCGCCGTGGGCTGGTGTTCGGCCGCAGTCTGGGGCATCTCCTCTTGTTTTTCTGCACCTGTTGACCTTTATATGACCGGTCTTGGTCCTCCTCAGGAACTGGACGGTGTCGGTATTGGGCAGCAGGCGATACAGGGCCGACTGCCTGTACCTCGCCTTCAGTGGGGGGCTCGAACGTCGGTCGAGTGCGGGTGGCGCCAGTCTGATTATTCGTTAAAATGCACGGGGGAAGATTGCCTTAACAAAGGCAGTTTTGGTGGCGCGGACGCCTAATTTGTAGTCTGGGTGAACTCCTTGTCTCCAGGAAGGTGGGTGCCGGCTGCGAAGTCCGCAAGCCAGGCAATCTCTCTATCTGAAACACAAAGTAATCCGCTCCTACCTACCTCTCCTACCTCCCTTTCCTATCACTTCGATAACACAGCCGACTCCGCGACAGCACGATACCGTGTTGCGGGTTTTTGACAATGCAACTAACCCCGTAGCAGCGCAGTACCGTGCACGGACCCCCATTTACATGTCTGCCTCAGCAGCGCCCCTGGTGTTGAAAACTTGTATCACTTTGTAATGCTATAAAAGCGAAAATTTCCGAAAATAAAGGCAGTCACACTCGGACGAGCAATCGTGACTCGTACCCAGTCACATCTTGTAACCATACAAAGTCTTTCACTTCTCCTGCCTCCCACCTGAAGGATTCCTGAACCTGCCTCAAGGATAGTCGGCCCCGTACCAGCATAGAAAGTGGCTTAATCCAGCACCTACATGTTTACAGTCTTGTAACGACAATGGTCGCTTACAATGGTTTTAAATAAATTACTAAAAGCAGGTATATTATCTATATTGCATATCTAGCATTACCGAATATGGCCCGTCTAAAGAATTTGACCGCGGAATGTCTTATTATTAGTCCCCTGGATCTTATTCCAACCACTTGTGCATTTTAAAATATTTTCCTAATTATCCCCTTTCCATTCACATGAACTAGATACTTAATCTAAACCATATAAATTTCCCCTTTTAATTATTTCCGAAGCACCGGCCTTGCATTGTAATACGGTAGTACTTGGCCTTGCATTCGTTTTACCACAAACGCATTTTTGTATACTGTCATATTCTCACTGTTCATCGTTCTGTAAGCGGTATTAGAAGGAAATATCGGTATAAGAACTTGGTATTAAAGAATTTGACAAGTTTTTGTTAACGACTATTGTGTTTAGTCCGTTATTAATAAAATTTTCTGCATTTTCCCTTGAATCAAAGACCTTGTCAGCCTTTCCGCCTCTCGCGAACATACTTCCCAAGCACACAAATTCATCAACTCACGTACAGTAATGGCCAGGGAGTGATTGAATTTTTATTATGTATGCCAAAAAGGGTAAAAAATTCATCCAAAACTCTATTAGAAAATACTCGACTAATGACTTTCGACATTCCAGTAATGGACAACACACCCAGCATTTGACGTATACTAAAATTTTATAAGTTTTGACGTGAAAGTACAGCGGGGAAGCGAGGGCCAGTGAGGACGCGGGTAATGGAACTGGAAATTGGAGTAAAACATCGAAAAGGGTGGTGGCCATAGGGGATGAGTTGTCGCGCAAAAATGCCAATACTTTGGAAGCGCAACGCTATCGGACACGACTTACGAGGTTTTGCCCCATGGCGCGAATGCGGCTGTAACTTTTGTTTAGTGTAACGAGATTATGTCAGTTTAATTGTGGCAATCAAAATTCTGCAACACGCAGAGCAGGGAGTTGGTATCGCGGCGGGATTTTCTTTGTATTCTGCATTGTGACCACCGCATTACGTTCATTTGAATATATGTACTTGTACCTCGTAGGGACATCGTAGTAGGTAGGTTTATCTATTTTAATGTGACATCACACTATAGGTGCTAGTAGGACTATGGCATCCCGTGTGTAGAATGTTATTAGTCAGAAATAATATTGAGGAGGAGTATGGAGTTGGAAACAAGAAGGCTTGAAATAGATTTTGGTCACCAAACGATCCGATTCCAAATGGTGTCCTTTCAACTAGACAATACTGAGAGTATTGTCCACCCTTGAACGAAATACATTCATAGAAAATCGATATTCCCCCCTAATGAAATGTAATGATTCAATATCTCATAAAATATTAAAATATTTTCATAAATTGTTTGCTTTTATTAAAAACAAAGAAAAAAATTACACTCACTAGAATTTTGTTCGAAGATGTTAAAAACGATTTTTTTTTGATTATTTTCGATTAAGGATTTACGATGCGTCGGTTATTAAGAAACGATTACTAGCTTTGTATAATTCAATTGAAATACTTTTTTGTATTTTTAATATTGACCGACTGATCGTCACTTTAGTATAATCTTTTAAGAATGTATTTATATTGCACTATATTCTTTACTTTACGCAGATAATACTTTGAAATTGACGAAGTTGTATTTTCCATCACATGAACGAGGAAATCATTCATTCAAATAATGAACCATTGTAAAAACGGATTAAGTACAACTATTAAAAAGTCGTTAAAAAACAAATTAGGGTTCAAAACAATATTATAATAGAGTATTATAATGCTTCAAAACAATGCAAACTTCAATTGAAATCATTAAAATATACAAAACATGATATGTTTACTCTAATGAATGGATTGTTTAACCTTATAAACACTGATTAGGGAACATGAAATGCTAAACAGTATTCTGGTGACTATAAAAAGACTTAAAAGCCAAAATAGCTATAAGGTGTGGTTAAAGAAATCACCAGCAATGGAAGTCCCGTTGAATAATGGTCGTCCCAGGATTTTCAAAATGTTACTTATTTTAACAATTTTCTCAGTTTCAACCAGCGGGATAGAATTAATGGATCGAATAGACCTAAGCTCGGAATATGTCCGTAAGTTAATTTCATACTATTTATTGTTCTGCACTGCCAAGAGATCCCTCAGAGACAGTAATCAAGTATCACGATTGCTCCAAGATAACTTGCACTTGGTCATTTTTTTTTTTTTTACATGAATACCGCACAAGAGTCCTAACTGCTCCCAACAGTCTGGAGCCAGTGAGAGTATGGCATCCCCAATTGGGGAATGTTCTGAGGCTGAAGGTATTGGGGAGGGGAAGGAGCAGGGGAAGAGGAAGGTGGGAAAATATCTGGCTATTCAGATCTGGTCACCAAATATGGCCATTTCAAACAATGTTTCA
Organism: Halesus radiatus; assembly: GCA_022606495.2. Classification (NCBI taxonomy): domain Eukaryota; kingdom Metazoa; phylum Arthropoda; class Insecta; order Trichoptera; family Limnephilidae; genus Halesus; species Halesus radiatus. The sequence continues at coordinate 5,373 of JAHDVE020006647.1, forward strand.
ATTCTGAATGATGGTCTTTCACCACGGCGATACTGAAAGTATCTTCCACTCTGAAACGTGCGCAAATATACGATATATTATTTTTAAAGTAATTAATTGTGGAACAGTACAAATTAATTAAATAAAATTAACTTGCGCACGCCGGGATTTGAACCCGCGACCTTCGTATTCGTAGTCGAGAGCCTTACTCCTCGACCACGGAGGCCGTCATTCTGTTATTACATTCCTATGTTAAAACAGTAAGATATATTACTACGTAAAACTCCATGTAATAGCCCTATGAGAATTAAACAAATATATATGTAAAATATATTGAATATAAATTACATTACATAATAATTTTGCAAATATTTATATTAGGATTTATAATACACACTTACGTACATTGAAGTACTGGTTGATTTCTGTTTATATTATTTTGAAATAATGTCTGTCGGTTGTAATATTTTAATTAGTCTGTGATAGTATGTAAAAGTAGCACTGTAGGAATACCACTGAATGGAGTTATTTAATCATGTTTAAGTTTATTTATAGTAAAGCGCACTTGAAGTGAAATAACACAAAACTGCGCTATATAAATGCTTTGTTATTATTATTATTCTTATTCGAGTGCAGTGTTTTATCAATTTTATCAAGTGCACAAAACAGACGTAATACAAGAAAAAACATTTTACTAGAGACAATCAGTGTGGGGGAGGGGTAGGTATTTCACGTGTGATAAAAATTACAAGGAAAAAACATTCGATGAAAAGCTTTGCTTTTATGTATGAAGAAATTACCCACTAGTCCTCAAGGGAGGTAGAATACAGTTTATGAGCAGAAAATTTTATATTTGCTGTTATTCAAAGAAGAAATCGGAAAAAAAACATTGCTCTATTTTTTCCTACCAAATAGTTTAAATTAAGATTCTTGGTATGCTTTACAGATCCGATAGCATCGTCAGATCATACAACAACCTTCGTTAACGAGGGGAGGGAGTTCACCCTCAGTTCTACCAAAACAACATGGAATGAGGCCAAATTCATTTGCCAGTATGTATGGTTTCCGTTCACCAACCATTCAACCGATTCTCTTAATTTTTTTACTTGTTGTCTCCACGAGAGACATCAATCTGTCGAGGTTTTAATGCAAGTAATTGATTGGTGCTTAGATGATCATAAAGTATTGATTAGGACCGACACTCGAGTTCTGTATTCATTATCTTACGAAATGCTTCTCCGACGATCACAATATTTCTAATGCATTTGAACTTTTAGAAGCGCGAATTCAACCCTTGCCATCTTGGACGACTTTGAGAAGGCCTTATATTTGGCAGAGGCTATGGCAGAGACTGACCACTGTAAGAAATAAAATAATTAATTGACTCACACAACGCTCACCTTAATTTTTGTATTGTTCTTGGTTTTCACTAATGCATTTAAATATTTCATTAGATATGGAATCCGTCTGGATCGGCTCTCGCAGGGACATTGAAACCAACTCCTTCTACTGGATAACTTCTCGAAAAGCTCTTCCAAGGATGCAGAACAATCTGTGGAATGCTCACCAAGTTCAGAAATCGTCGAACGAGAACGCCTTTCCTGTTGTAAGTCGGGTTTTCGTTTAAACTTTGTCCACGCCATTGATAACTGAGAACAGCTATAAACATCACAATAATTTTCGATCTTTCCACGTATTTTGAAGACCAATTCAAACCTTGAAGTTATTATAAAAAAATATATATATACTAATTTTTTTTTTAAAAGAAAGAAGAATATCACCCGGTTACGAATAATCTTACAATATTTGAAAATATCTTACTACTATCGCAGTAAGCGGAAAATGTTGCTCATGTCATGATGGAGGACTTACCCAGCCGGGGATTTGAACTCACGACGTCTGATTGGGACCCAGACGCTATGCCAACTCAACCACTGACCGATCATAACGATAAAATAGATTTTTTCCCTGTTTTATGTTTTTGAGAGGCGTCCTTCTATATAAAACTCATTCTATGTTGATTTTATTTGGGTTAGCAATTAACAGTAAATGTGAATTCAGTGGGTAAACAGAACTGATGTCCAAGTGCCAGAACTAGGAGTAGACTGTGTGGCTTTGCAAAGAGGCCACCATGACGAGCCCATCTTCGTGGATCTCTATTGTAATGCCAAGAGGGGTTTTGCCTGTGAAAAAGGTTAGTAGTTCATGTACATTTTTTCACATTATGACTCCTTTAATTATTTATTAATGCAGGATTCATCTCGCTCTTTGTAAAGTATGTCGCCATAAACTTCGAATTACTTAATTTTCAGCTGCAGTCTCGAATGAAATGTCTCCTGGAGTTGCAGAGGTAATTGAGGTAACCTGCGAAGCAGAGACGTACAAGATATTCACATCAGAAGTCAACTGGGAGGAGGCGGTGGGAATCTGCAATTCCTATGGGATGAGGTAAGTAGTGACTCATCAATGTCTTTTATAGCATATGAGTATATAATATTCACGATTCGCTGAGATTATGATTCTTGCTATGATGAACGTTTTAGCCCTGATAGAATACTAAGAAAAAACCCTCTTTATATAACATGCGATTCTATTCTGTTTCAGTTTGGCAACATTTGATAGCGTGAGATGCATAGAGAAGATTGGCAGTAAAATGATGAAAATGAGACCCTGTAAGTTACCAATAGTGTGCAGGTTTTCTGATCATGATAAACTGAATAAAGTAAATATATAAAGAAAATATAAAAAAAATGCTTTAAAAAAACGTAATAATATTAAAATTAAAGAAGATATAAAAAATGCTTTTAAAAAACGTAATAATATTAAAATTCTAATCAAAGTGCTAAATATGGATTTAACTTTTAATTTACATCCTATTGAATGGGACTTTTTGATCATGTTAGGTTTATTTCGAGTATTAAAGCTTTCAATATGAAAGAACATTTGATTAAAAAACTTAATAAATTATCAAAAATTAACAATTTAAATCAATGTAATATTTTTAAAAGTAATGATAATCCATGTAATAATGATAAAAATAAAAACAAAATTGCTTATCATGATCGTGTGATTAACTATACAAAACATATTTTTAAAAGTGAAGAAATAAATTTACTATCTAAGGGCCTTAACCATAATCTTAACACTTTAAACAATAATTAACAATTGGAGTGTTTAGCTGTTGATCTTAATTGTGCTCTGATTAATTATAAAAATTCTTTTCATTATACTCGTAAATGTGGTGAAATTAGAAAAAATGTGCAATCAAATAATTCTATTTAAAAGAAAAACAAAAAGAAATTGAAGAAAAAAAAACATGCAATTAATATTTCTAAAGTTACTTTAGAGAAAAATTTAACCATCACTTAAGCTGATAAAGGAAATTCGATCATTATTTTAGACACAAGTGTTTATATTAAAAAAAACTATGGATTTTTTGAAAAGTGAAATTTTTGAAATAGTTAATAAAAACCCAATTAGTAAATGTCAAGGTGATATTACAAATGCATTAAAAAATTGCAAAAGTCAAAATATTATTAATTTATTTAAAAACAATAGATTGACATTAAAAAATCCTCAAATTCCTAAATTATATAGCTTAATAAAAATTCATAAAATTGATCAACCTATTAGACCTGTAGTTTCTAATTGTAATGCCCCTAGTTATAAATTAGCATCTACAATTAATAGAATAATTTTGGATAGCAATATTTTCAAACCTAAATATACAATTAAAAATTCTCTAGAATTGGTTGATCAGTTATAATCTTTGGATATCCCTAATAATGCATTTTTAGTATCTTTTGATGTAGTTAATTTATTTCCTAGTGTTCCGCTTGATGAAAGCAAAATTATTATAAATAAATTACTCAATTCATCAAATATTCCTAAGACCTTATCACAAGATTTATGTAATTTATTTGTTTTAAAACAAAACTATTTTCAATTTGATAATATTATTTTTAAACAAAAGGATGGTTTAGCGATAGGTTCTACTATTAGCCCTTTAGTAGCTGATATATTTAAAAAAAATTTAGAGAATAATTTTTTTAATAGTTCTGCTTTATTATTAAAATATGTTTATTTTTGGAAAATATATGTAGATGACGTGTTTTGTATATGGACTGGTACTGAAAGACAACTAAATATTTTCCTAAATTTCCTAAATAAAATCCATAAAAAAATTAAATTCACCATAGAAATAGGACAAAATTTTATCATAAATTTCTTAGACTTTAATATTTCTATTTTTAATAATAAATTCGAATTTAATATATATCGTAAAGATACTTATACAGACATAGTTATACATACTACTTCTAATCATCCTTTTTCTCAAAAATTATCAGCTTTTCATTCCATGCTTAGTAGATTAGTTAATGTACCTCTATCAAATAATAATTTTAACAAATAATTAAATATAATTAAACAGATTGCAATAGATAATGGTTATAGTACTAAATTAATAAACAGTATGTTAAACAAAAAGTTTAAGAAAAAATTTATTAAATCTTATGTATATCCACAAATAACTGATGTTAATGGAGAAAAATATTATTTTTAAATAATACCACAAATTTAATAATTAAAAACTTGCCAAATACTATCCAACCAGCTTTTTATATCAATAATAAATTAAAAAATATATATTTTAAATAACAAAGATAGAGATAATATTTTGAATAATTCGGGAGTATTTAAATTGATTTGTAATGATAGCAACTATTTTTACATCGGAAAGAAATTTCAGTATTAGAGTTAAGGAACACCTTACGTTTAAATAATAACAATTATTCTGAATTTGCAAATCATATTTTAGAAACCAATCATTCGTTTCATATAAATAAAGGTTTAAAAGTTTTACATACAAATACAACTGGTTTACAATTAGATAAATTTGAAATTTTAGAAATAAGAAAAAGTGTTAATAGCGAATTAAATTTAATAAATAATCAAATATTTTTTTAAAATAGCTATCTCTTAAATTTATTTTCATATTAATATTAATAATAATAATTTTTATTTATATTTCTAATTTAAATGTATTATTCAATGTTTTATTATTATTTCGTTATTAGCATTTTTGATCTATTACTTACCTGCTTTTATTCATTTTTGTTTATGCTCATATTTTCTATATTCTTAAATTATTGTTCTAAAAAAAATCATTTTTCTATACTTGAAATAATTTTTTTTAGTATTCATTTATTCCTGAAGATGATAGCATTGCTATCGAAACATGTAGAAATATTTGTATATTTTAATTACAGTGGTGTATACAAAGTGTATTTTTAATTATATAAAGTAAATATTTGTTCATGTAGTTAAAAATTAACAATATTTATTTTTGCAGCCTTGGAAAATGCCTGGATAGGCGGAAAGGGAGAAGGCGGAGAGTGGAGTTGGTTGTCCACTGGCGAGCTGATATCCAATTCAGGAATAAGGGACTCTCAAGATCCTTTGCAAGAAAAATGGCCACCATTCAGGTATACTCAGATTCGTTCACATAATGTGTCCATTGGATGATAGAAAAGCGTAGGGAGGATATGCTTGATCTAGATTCTTGTCTTGTAGTGCCACAAAGTTTGCCTTTTCGTGGTTTCCCTCCTGAAAGAATACAATCATGATGTATGGCTTACTTTCACGTTTACCAGCCATAACTATTGTGTAAATGCTGCCATTTCTTTGCTAACTGAATCGTTCGTGCTAAAAGTTGCTCAAACAGTGGATTTTTTGCTCTTGCGGTCCTTACCAGCGCCCCGTGCCTTAGAGAGGAGGCGAACATGTTGAAGCGCTATGGGGGGAGGTCAAAGACTGTTCCATATGCATTATTTTAGTGTTCGTGTTGGCTGTATGCACCATACGACTGTATGCACCATACGACTGTATGCACTATACGACTGTATGCACCATACGACTGTATGCACCATACGACTGTATGCACCATACGACTGTATGCACCATACGACTGTATGTACCAATGCGACCAATATCCAGTTATTGGCTGAATGTTTAATTGTTTTACACATGGGGAAGTGTTGTATGTCACAGGGATCATGTGCCCCAGAAGTTGCGGGGATGTCTCATGATAGATCGACACGTCTGTAATGAGACGGTCTTCCTGGAGGCTAGGTGTGACAGGAAGAGGAATTTCATTTGTCAATGTAAGTTGTTAAAATATTTCCTTACATTTAGACATTGGCCTTGAACCTTGGACCGAGGTCGCTCTCGGAAACATTTTGATCGAAAAAATCTTAGAATTAACTTGAACGAACAATTTATTATTTTGTCGGGCAAATTTATCTTTTATTTCTAATGAATTGTTTAAGTGGAACGGCTGCGCGGTCTCTTTCATACAAATTTTAATTTTGGATTTGAGGCCAAAATGCCCACTTAAAGCTAATGATTTTTTTTTTCATCAAAAGTGTAGGAAATATCTTTATTTTTTTATATGAATACCCCATAAGAGTCCCAAATGCTCCCAACCGTCTGGAGCCAGTGAGACTATGGCATTGCTAATAGGGGAATGTTATGAGGTTTAAGGTATTGGAAGGGGGGGGGGAGGGGAAGAGGAAGATGGGAAATACCTGGCTATTCAGATCTGATCAATAAACACGGCTAAAAGCCATTTCAAGCAACGTTTCAATTCTGAATGGTGGTCCTTCATCAGGGCCATACTGAGAGTGTCTTCCACTCTGGAACGTGCGCAAATATACTGCATTTTGTTTTTAAATGAATTAATTGTGAAACAGCATAAATTAATTAAATAAAATTTACTTGCGCACGTTGGGATTTGAACCCGCGACCTTCGGATTCGTAGTCGAGAACCTTTCCCCTCGACCATGGAGGCCGTCTAGTACGGATTAGAAGTAATTTATTTATTTCGGTTTTACATTATGAAATATAGGCCATAAAAGGAATTGAATTTCGCGATTTTAGAGGCACCTTTAACAATTATTTGGGGGCTAATGGTTATGTTTTACCCAGTCTGCTTTTAAAATATAATGAAATATAAAATAAAAAAAAGTATATATATATTCAAATAAGCATTATGGTGGACTTTAAATTAAATTATAACCGACCAATTTAAGTTGGAACACAAATTTGCAGTACAAAATTAAAAATATCTACCCGGAAAAATCTTTTTTTTTTAATATTTTATTTTCATGTTTTTAGTTATATAATCATATTTACATAGCAAATATGATAATAAAAAAAATACAGTAAACCCGCAAATAATTTTCTATATTGCCTCTAAAAATATGTTTTTTTTTTCATGGCATATTCTTCATAATTTAAATCTAAAATAAATAAAATACTTCTCATACGTACTACATATTTACTAAACCTTTAATTAAAAAAACATATCATTCGATTTGGATGGGTATTTTGGCCTCAAATCCAAAATTAAGTTATGTATGAAACAGGCAGCGCAGCCGTTCGTCTTAAGAATTGGGAAAATTTTGAACGGTTTAGTGGTTAATCCTTAAACATGCATTTATTTATTAGCTAGAAATTAAAAAAAAAATAACGCTTTGTAGTAAATATGTTAAATTGCATTGAAAATCTACGCTTTTTGTTGAAGTTTACCAAAAATATTTATGCTTCATTTGGTACCTTAGACGTAGGCGTAAAATTGTACAATTTTTTTTGGTCGTGATTTTAACCTTACAGTAACTACGCGATTGAGTCAGGCAATTCGCGATTATCTTTTAATTGCTGGTTATAAAATACTCAAATTTACTGTTTATTTAGTTAATTAAGGCATTATATTGTTACATGTTTACCTGCTGTTAAATCAAAGACAGGGAAGCGGATATGCAAAGGGGGTCAATGAAAAATATTGAAGATTTCCATAATAGGCTGGATGAAGGAAGAAATGGTTTGTAAGTGTTAGGGAAAATGGGGATTGTGGCGTTTATACCTTTCACTTAAATATTTCACATTCTATGTGAACAATGTAGTAATCCATCCCATTTGTGTGTGATCGTGGACAAAATTTTAAAAATACCTTTACACATCTTTCCACCAGGTTGCCGCTACGTTCAATGGAAAATTGTCATAAGTTCAATGAACATAACAGCCTCTTCTGCCGCACTAGCTATGGGCAAATATATGTCGATATGTGAAGCAGATAGCTCTCATCGCGGATTCTCTACTGGATCACCCCCTGTACGGCACCTAAAGTTCGATTCACATCTACCAACATCAGTGCAGATGCGTAAATTCGCAGGCACGGCAAAATTAGTCGCTTATGTTATATATGAACACATCCCCGCACGGTGTAATGTGAATACTCCTTTCTGTAACATGCCTTCCACTGTGCGTGTCTGCACTGTACTGTGCCGGTAGATATTCGTAATGTCATAACACGGGAAATTGAAATAGATTTGAGTCGATCGGAGTTCGTTAGTGGTAATGCATATTTAAACAATATTAAAATAATTTATAATAATATTAAGTATATATGTCGGCCGAACAGTACCGATTCTACATCTTAATGTGGCACGCGAGCCAACGACGACAGATTGAGAGAGCTTGACGACGTATATTCCAATAAATGTAGCAACAACCTTATGGACATCGTCGGGTTAAGGCAAGATCACAAGTAAGAATCTAAAGACGAGAGGTAGGTTGGATGTTGACATTTTTTTGCGGACAGTCAATCTATAACTTATTGTAATCAGAAAAATGAAGACATAATATAATGTGATAATATGATATTTGGCAGTGCATATATAAAAAAAAACTTATTACAGTTATAACAGTTATACAATTATTACACGTTCATAACTCTTCCTTGTCATATGATTTTATTACCTCTTCCTTGATCATTCGATTTCTTGACCTTTCAGAGATCTTTTTGGAATTAGAGAGGTTTACATTCCGAAAAGATCTCTTTCTCTTTTCGACACTGATTTTGGTCAGTAAAAAGAAATGCAACCATTTATCTCTCGGCTTTACATGATTTCTTAATTGCCTGACTGTAGTTCCTTCTAGTTCTTTTCCCATTTCATATCTGTAGTTATTCTATAGCTCCTTCACCGTAGATTTTTTTGTGTTAATTGCTAATCGACAATACCTTTCTCTAAACCATCACGGCATAGTAGAAAATATTTGAGTTTTATTTATTTATTCACTGCCAAAATACCATAATGTTACATGACTCGTGGCCTCCAATTTTTTTTCATACATGTTAATTCAGTACGTTTTTACCACGTTCGTATATGACACAAATAAAATACCAGAAAAAAAACAATGAAGTGAAAAATTAATTAAAAACTATTCCATTTGTCTACTTTAAATCACACAATACTCATAAATTCCCGTGAAAGTTGACGCGACGTTGAGTAAACACTCCAAATACTAGTCAGGTGCCCCAGATGTCCAGCAAATTGCAGAATTGTAATTTTTTTACGATAGCAAATATTTGCTTTAAGAATATCCCGAAATTGCTCGATTTTCCAAATAAATAATCGTAAATCTTGCACCTGGATCTCGAAATCCCCACTCAATAATAATCAATATGCCAAATAATCCACAAAGGTTAGTATATTCTTTTTCCTTATTGACGCTATTATTACGATAAAAAGTATTGATATTCAAATAAAAAATTAAAAATAATTAAAAAAACACACAGAGAGAAAAAATGATTTTGGTGAGATTAAGAATTAATTCTTCATTATTTTCGGTCGCATCCAAATCTTCCTTCTGTACGTTTTAGTAATAATTTTTGATTGCTTCAATCAATAACAAAATATATTAGTCTATACACGATTCTAACTATACCCTGCGCAATTTGGGACAAGTTGCTATTGTATATATTTTTTAACTGTTTATTAACTCCATTAGTTGAAGAATCCAGTGGACCACAGGAGCCTGATGTGAAGGACCTTATCGAAAATCAGTACCTTCACGAGGACATGAACCAATACTACGTTCTAGTTCCGCAGGCACTACCCTACGAGGGCGCCACTAAGTACTGCAAATTGCTCAACGGGTCGCTGGCCTCCGTTCAGGACGAAGAAGTCCTGGTTCACTTGCTGCTGGCGATGGGAGAGCCCATTCAAGATCGTGAGTGTTCCTCCTGGATTGTTCTTCTGGAACAGTTGTTCTGAAATTGTTATTCTGGATTGTTCTTTTGGAAATATCCTGGATTGTTATTCTAAATTGTTCTAATGAAATTGTTCTTCTGAATTGATGAATTCTTCAAGACTTTTCTTCTGGATTATTCGTCAGCAATGATTGGTTACCCATAAAATTTTTTTGTGTCTGTCATCTAATCCAGAAAGACCACTTTTATCATCGAACTAAATATATGAAAAACAATTATTTTAAATACATTTTTCGGAAGAAACAAGCCACCATCCAAGAAGATACAAAGAATTCGAGAAAAAGTAGCGAATACGTAGGTACCATCCAACCTTCGTTTCCCTATTTTATTCCCATCATCACTCCTTTCAGACTCAATTCAGACTCAACATTCCCCAATTGGGGATCAGTGGCGACTGGTGACATTTGAGTGTGCCGGAGGTCTAAGCTTGAAAAATTCGGCATAACTAATGTTGTTGTAGCTGTTGATGTAAGAGATGATTTTTAATTCAAAATTAGTACTCTAGCTCTGGCCCGTTGGGACTCTTTAATAGTATTCGCATAAGCAGTAAGTCAATCAATAAGTTAATGGGGGATATTTGGTGGTATGGTCTCGTGAACGCCATCAAGTGGGATTCCTTTCTTTGGAGATTGGTGCTGGGTTGGGGTGGTTCACGACAATAGTCGCCAGCTGAAATTATTAACTTATTTTTAATCCATTGATTTTGGGGTAGCGAATAACATTGCTGAATCTGATTTTGGACTATGACCGTATTGTATTTTTCAATCTTATTAATTTCGGACACTCAAAATTCACGAGGCGCACAAGCGAGCATTTGCTTATATGTATGTTTTTTTCAGCTGTTAAACACGTGTGGGTATCTGGAAACCTGGTACAGGACCTTTCGACAGGAGAGATGGCTTGGAATGATCCGAAAACAGGGATGCCTCTGCCTGGACCTGGAGTATGTTATTATGTTTTCTGTTAATCTACGGAATTTAAAATGATGTATTTCTAAAACTCACTTCGGTGTTCAATTTCTATTTTACAATGTTTCATGTACGAAAAAGAGATCTGTTCAGACTTGATTATTTCTCCTTAAAATGTACCGAGGCCAGCATGCTACTTTACTTCCAGATTGTCATGAACCTCCATTTCCTATCACTGGTGATATACATATTTGTTATTCTGTCGTTTTGAACCGAGCAAAGTACCGCTATAAAGGCTCCATCAAGCAGATATAACCAAATATGATCATCATTCTAAGCCCCATAATTATTCGTCTTCCTTGTCTATTCCAAATAGAAGGATGATGTTTGCTGCAGCTGCCTACATCAAGGGAAAGTGGCACAGTTGGTGATCTTTGTTGGCTTCCTTGTTCTTATTTTATAAATGATAAAATAGTACCTTTAAATATCCCGTAACAATTTCCAGGATCTCCCATGGTGTGAAGATGAAGAGATTGAAGCTGAAGATGCCTGTCTCAACCTCGACAGAGACAGTCCACTGGAGGGGGTCATCTACGGCATGCCATGTGACACCAAACAGCAATTCATCTGCGTTGTTGGTAAGGAATACTTTCTAAAAAAAATTATAGATTATTCCCTTATATTTATCTTTTGAACATTTTTCTGATGAACAAATTTATAAGTCGTTCATAGACTTTTTTCTTTGTTACTTACGATGCAGGACGTCCCACTTTGAGTAAGGTATCTATGTAATGCAGTTTTTCTCTAGAACTCTTATTTTAAAACTATCAAAAAACATTTCGACTGTCCCAATGAACAATATTGGATGTATAAATTGGCAAATTTGAATGTGACAATATTTCTATTGTTTTTGAGAACAAGAAAAATAAAGTTTTATACCCGCCAATAACTTTATTGAAAACATGTATTATAGTTCACTCAAGTTAGCAATTTGCATATCCACCATTGTTCGTTGGGAGAGTTAATTTGAACCTTTCGTTATAATGGTTTATTTTTACAGATGTTTCTGGTTCTTTGTTTTTTCATAATCATCGGTTGATGAGGCTCATCATCATCATTGACAACCATCTGGTATCATGTTAAATAGATACGAATTCTTTCGGAAATTTGTTTCACTGCTTTGATTCCCAAACTCGTGTCGTCATCATTTCAATGTATCGGGTTTCAATTGAAATATAGAAAATGTAAATAATGAATAACTGTTATTTTTCAACTGCAGATAAGGCGGAGCACTCACTTGAACCACCTGTACCAGAGCTTCCTAGCGGTCAGGTTCAAACACCATCGTCAAGCGTTTTCCAACAACAGGTTCAACAAACACATCCGAACGGCTATCAGCCAAATGGACCTCCATCGTTTGGGGGTCAAAACTTACCGTCGTTTGGAGGTCAACGACCATCGTCCTTTGGCGGTCAAAAACCACCGTCGTTTAGTGGTCAACAACCACCACCGTTTGGCGGTCAACAATCACCACCGTTTGGCGGTCAACAACCACCGCCGTTTGGTGGTGATATACAACCATCCTTTGGCGGTCAGAAGCCACCATTATTCAGCAGTCTATCAACAGTCCAGCAATCGTTCCCAAGTCAACAGCCACTTCAAAAACCACCCCAATATGTTGGTCAGCAACAGCCGTCTGGTTTATCACAAATGATGCCTTCTTCGGCCAGAAAACCCGATTTTCCAGAAGGGTCGAATCCACCAACGGCAAATCTGCCAAATACTTATGGTCCCAATGAATTTTCGGATTAACTCGATGAACGAAATCTCTTCAGTATGCCACTGCATTGCCAAAAAGATCAACATACATATTTGCGTCAAAAATATCTGCAATGACACTCGGAAATTTAAAATCATTCTTGATTTAATCGGCTATATTTCATTAAAACTGTTAGCATCACAGGAAAAAGAAACTGAAATCGATCAGAACCCTAGCAATTATGAAATTGAGCATTTAGCAAAAGCTTGCTCGAAGCCTACCAGTCAAACAGTGTCTAAATACACAATAAAGTCAAATAAGCTACTCCACACGATTGGTAATAAGAAACTAGCCTTTTGCCAGTTGAGGAAATCGTGGTACCAATCAGTTTTCAAGTATTTTAACAATTTGAACAATGTACCAAAATTTTGTGGAATAAGACAAAAAAATAGGCTGCTGGATTTAAAACCTAAATTAAATACAGGTTTTCCAAAGCTGGTAAAATTAAGAAAACTTAACATGAAATTTTCTTCAGCCAGCTCCATCGTGCTAAATTTATGGTCGACTTGGCTGTGTTTTGTGGTATCATTGGTATATGTTTCGATTTTTTAGTAGAAAAAAAAATTATTATTCAAATATTATTTTTCTTTTTTGAACTAGAGTTTTTGGTAGAGGGTTTTACTTGTGATTTGCTTTTATTATTATATTGAATATCTTTGGGAGTCTTTCATAAACGTTCTATTACGTGTTGTTTTAATTATTATGTATTCAAATAATTTGCTTTTTGTATTATATTTTTTGGTAGAGGGTTTTAGTTATGATTTGCGTTTATTATTATATTATACTATCTTTAATAGATGTTGTATTAAACATGTTTCAAAACACTTCAAAGATTTTTTGTCAAACCCCGTCTTTGTTATTTAAGTACCTTCATTCAAGACATTACTAAACCGATACGAAACTTTTATATTAGAGTACCATCTGTCACATTGACAGACCTACCATGATACCTTAAGGTGACTACTGTAAATGAGTTGCTATGATGCAACAATTTCAATGAACTTTAAATGTTGGTACCCACTTATTTGAATGAGCCAGCTGATGGAATTTCAAAGTTAAGGGGAACGGCTGCGCTGCCTGTTTCATACATAATTTAATTTTGAATTTGTGGCCAAAATACCCATCCAAACAGAATGATATATTTTCAAATAAATTTTTTAGTAAATATCTAGTACGGAAGAGAAGTATTTTATTTATTTTTGTTTTAAATTATGAAGCCATGAAAAAAATCAATTTTCATGATTTTAGAGGCAAATTAGAAAATTATTTTCGGGTTTATTGTATTAAAAAAAAAAACAAACATATTTGCTATGTAAATATGATTACGTATATAAAAATATAAACACAACACATTAAAAAAAAAAACGTTTTTTCGGGTAGATAGATATATTAAATTAAGTACGGCAAATTTTTTGTTCCAACGTAAATTGGTCGTTTTTAATTTAATATAAAGTCCACCATGATGGTTATTTTAATATATAAAAATAATAAATTTTATAGGAAACGGAGTAAAAGTTTTTTATTAAATCACCGTTAGCCCCCAAATAATTGTTAAAGATGCTTCTAAAATCGCGAAGAATCAATTCCTTTAATGGCCTATATTTCATAATTTAAAACAAAAATAAATAAATTACTTCTCGTCCGTACTAGATATTTACTAAACATTTAATTTTAAAAAAATATCATTCAGTTTGGATCGATATTTTGGCCTCAATTCCAAAATTAGTAGATGACAGGCCGCGCAGCCTTCTTCACCAGGGCTATATTGATGAATGAACATAATTCTTTAATATTCGACTCTATCAATCGGGAACAGCAGATACTGTAGGATGCCTACATATACATAACCTGAGATCATTCATCTGTCATATAATTGTTTTTATTCAATTTTATATATTTTTATTGTCATTAATATCATTACTAAATCAATAATAATTACTTTGTTTAAGACCACTGTATTTAATATGTAAATATTTATATATTAATTATTTTTTTGATAAATGCATTTACACAAACAATACGTATATTTCTATTAATCCATGGATGTTGAAGGTAAGTTAAATAAAAATTATAAGTTAAATAAGAAAAAGAAAATGAAAAAAAAGAAAATGAAAAAAAAGAAAATGAAAAAAAAGAAAAGAAAATTGGGAAAATATACAATTATAGCAGGAGAAGGTTGGTATCATTGGTTTTAATCCAGTTTTTTATAAGATTTTTGTATTTGTTTACAGACGATATGTTTGGACACTTACATTCTGTAGATAGTAAATTATAAATTTTAGGAGCAATAAAAAAGCATGTCTCTGCGCAAGCCTAGTTTTACACAAAGATACTTCAAGTACATTATTTATTCTGTTACTAAAGCAATTTTCATTTTTCGGGAATAGTTTTTTTTTTGAAAATATATATTTTAGGTACTGAAGACAATAAAATTTTCTTATATCTAACAGTTCAGCTTCATGGAATAATCTTATGGATGGGAAGTTACTTTCTTCATCTAACATTATTTTCAGTATTAATATTAATATTAATAATAAAAATAATGTTATATTAATAAAGTACCTTTAATGATTATTCTATATAATATTTTATATTTTCGTATGAAGCGGTAATTTTGTGACATGTTTTGACATCTTAAATGTAAAATTATCGACTACCCACTCCTCAATTCTATCAGAGCTATCGAAACATGACATTATAATTTATTTCTGAATAACCTGACCATATTTGAAATCCTCTTGGTCCCATCCTTATAAGCGGAAAATGTTGCTTGTGCAGTGGTGGAGGATCTAGATAGCAGAGGATTGAATCCGCGACGCCTGGGTTGGAACCCGACCCTTAAGAAAACTCAACCAACTAACCGATTCAACCGAAAAACAATTCGTCTTGTATTTTGTCTTCTGAACTACCACGTTACTGTTTGTTTCTGCAGTTACAGTTTCAACTTGTGGAATTTACCCTCGGAAGTGTAGTGGTGCACATCGATAGTGGTTCGAATTGTTTCGAAAGAGCTTGGAACACCCGTCCCCCCTTACCCCGTAGAAGTCCCACGATACAGTCTACCACTACATATGCAAGAATCTATTTAAAATGATTCTACTGTAACAATAAAATGTACATTACGCACAAGAGTCACTCTTTATTAATCATTATTCTTACGGTCAGTGGCTGAGTTGGCATCTCGCCTTGGTCTCACCCAAGTGTCGTGAGTTCAATTCTTCGGCTGGCTAAGTCCTCCATCATAGTAGGAGATTTTAAAATATTTTCAGGTTAGCCGTAACCCGATAATGTTTGTCTTTCTTTTAAGAAATAAAAAACAAAAACCTTGGTTTTTACTGATACTTCGCAATAAAAAAACACAAATATAGAAGATTTTGTTAATTTTTTTAAAAGATCTATCAGTCTACCATCTAAAGATTACCTTCGAAATTGCGATTCATAGATTCTTAATGAAAAAACCTCAGTTAAAAAAAATGTCAATACGATTAATGTTGCACTTTTGCATTCAAACCAATTACTAGACAAAATATGAAGTCGAGTACCAAATGCAAGAAATATGTCACAAATCAAAGCGGCCCGCTTACCCCGTTTTTTATTCGGTGCGGGGATCTTGTTTACTTTATGTGAATCGCATTCCAATTCGATAAACGTTGTTAGAGCAATCAATAGTAGACCACGCTGCAGTCAAAGCTTTTGTGTGTCTGTTTCCAGTCCTGGTTATTTACGAAATTGAATAAAACATGTTGGGCGTTCAGTTGAGCCGATAGTATTATACCGGCCCTGGCGCGGCGCAGAGCCGGTTGGCTTTATTTCGCTTATTTATTTTAGTATCCACGGCTACGGGCGGATTTCTTGCGTGATATGTTTATTCGTATTGTTGATATTGACTAAAGTCCCGCGCAACAGTTCGGCGGTGTTTATTGTCGTTGCAAAAATCCTGGATTAAAGTTGATTCTGGCTTTGTTATCTACTAGAATTGCCGTGGTCAAATGGTATGAGCGTCTCGCGGTAGTAGCACCTGCATATACACTGTAAAATCAGTTTACGTTTTTTAAGTTATGTTCGGTGAGTTGACAGTTAACACTCGGTAGCAGGTACCACAGCCTAAAAGAGTTTACGTTGGATTGACTTGAGACATTCGTGTTTTTTGTTCGTGTTAAACGGAATGTTTGGGAGGCGCGAGATGCTCGTATATCACAACATTTTACACGTTTTGTCTGTGATTTTAATAGAGAAACGGGTTTTTTTGCAAAACCAAACTGTCATCATGATGTTTCAAATGATTTCCTTTTAAAATCCCTCTTCTACTTACTAGACTATTTTAAATTGGATATCATCTTTTATAATTTCCCGTAAAACTATTTTACCGAGACGAAAGTATACAATTATTTACGTAAATGAATATTATTACAAATTTGACAGATGTGTCACTACTAGTACCGCAGCGTCTAAAAAGGGAACTGCTCAAGCCTAGTTTGCGGCTAGCAAGGATTACGGGTAAGAATTCGTACAAAATATCTTTCGAGCATAAAGAGAAACTTATATACCAGGCATTATAGCTAAAAAAAAGTAACTATACAGGCGCCCTAAAAAGGAAAAAAAAATGTTTTTTCGAAACCCAAATATTTTTTGTATCAACAATATTTGCAGTACCTACAGATAAGCTTGAAATTCAACATATTATTGTATTTGGACATTTAAATTCTGTTGCAAAATTAAAGCAGATTGTCCTCTACATTTGATTGTTGCGGTGCAGAATATCGGCGTCAGAAGTGGGATGGCACATGCCAGTGTGTGAGTGCGGTGGAGTGGAGTGGGACAGGGAAGGGGCTCGGGAAGCCGGGGTTTAGCGGCGGATATATACGATTTGGGATTCGGGGCCCGGCTCGCCTACTTTATGATCTGATATTATCATAACTTTATCATTGGTAATTGTGCCAGTAATTGTGTGCAATCGACGCCATTTTATTGCCTGGCCTGTTGATAAAGGGTGCCCGCCTAATGTGCGCTATTATATTTCGCCACGCCATTGTTGCATTGTTTTTAAAGTGTAATTTCATAGAACGTTAATTTTTGGATAAAAATGTATTAGTTATATTGGACGTAAACAGTTCCATTGAATGTGAACCATAATATTGATTTTCCAGTTTTTAATGGATACAATTTGGTAAATACGTGTAATTTAAAAATAGTATGATTTGTGGTTAAACATTGAAAAATATACGCACACATAATATACACCTCTAAAATTTGTCTCAAAGGCAAATGAGTTGCATTAAAAAAAAATTGTCTGTAAATTTATTTTAAAACATTTAGTTTAAATCATTTTACAACCGGATTACCCCAAGAAGTTAATATCTCAATAGAGTTTTACAGTGTGTTCCTTTTTAATAAGTTCGTTACTTTTGATTTTTAAATTATCTTATACGGCATTAGCGTGCATCATTCTATGACCAAAGGTAGACTGTGTGCAATTTTTCTAGCTCAAGTATGAATTGTGCATTGAATATTTCAAAATGGTAATTTTATCATCTCCCGCTGATTGTAATGGCCAGCTGATGTGATGATCGTATAAGTTCCTTTTAAAATTCATGTAAAAGTAACACTTTACTTTTTATTAATTAGACCCGTGAAAAATCACAGAATATTTTAAATAAATATAAATTTGTTCTTCAATAGATGTATAGTTATTTTGTGGGATCATTATTAATAATTAATTTAGATATATTTGATATTTTAGAAATTAGAAAAAGTGTTAATAGTGAAATAAATATTATCACTAATCAAATATTTATTATCTCTTAAATTTATTTTCACATTATATTTATTTATTACACAAAAATTAAATAATTATAACATAATACATCATAAACGATCACATGTTTTTTTTAACTATCTATCGATATACTCTCCATAAGTTTAGCTCCAGTAGCTCGTGGTTATGTGAGGAGCATTTACATACGTAATGACAAAATAATACAAACAATTCAATATGTAATCAATATTAAAAAACGTATTAAATAACCATTTCATATGCGAGATAGTATACATTAAGGGTTTTTTTTTTTATTTTATTTTTTTTTTTATATGAATACCTCACAAGAGTCCCAACTGCTCCCAACCGTCTGGAGCCAGTGAGACTATGACATTACTAATTGGGGAATGTTGTGAGGCTGAAGGTATTGGGGAGGGAAGGAGAAGGGGAAGAGGAAGGTTGGGAATACCTGGCTATTCAGATCTGGTCACCAAACACGGCTAAAAGCCATTTCAAGCAACGTTTCAATTCTGAATGGTGGTCTTTCACCAGGGCGATACTGAGAGTATCTTCCACTCTGGAACGTGCGCAATATTATTTTTTAAATGAATTAATTGTGAAACAACACAAATTAATTAAATAAAAATTACTTGCGCACGCCGGGATTTGAACCCGCGACCTTCGGATTCGTAGTCGAGAGCCTTACCCCTCGACCATGGAGGCCGTCAAGGGTACAATAAATGATCATTAATATAAATTTTAATAATAATGAGTGTTATTTTTTTTATTAATTGATAAACTAAAGTTTTTAAGAGAAGATTTTTGTGCATAGCGCAAAGGGTAACAATTATTTTTATAAACAATAATTATTAGCTTGAAACACTCATCCAAATTGAAAAAACCTTCCGAAAAAAGATAAATGTCGCCGACAGGACTCGAACCTTCTGATTGCCGGTCAGATGCTCTACCGTTGAGCTACGTCGGCTTATCGCAAACTCGCCAAGTTAATCAATATACTAGTGTTTCATTAAATAATTACTGTTTTTTATTATATTTCACCTGTAAACAACCAACTTTATCAGTATGAGAAAGGCTTGTAACGGCTAAATCCCTCAATAGATGGCGTCGAGACAAATTATGTCTACATTTTTCAATTTGGATGAGCGTTTCAGGCTAATAATTATTGTTTATAAAAATAATTGTTACCCTTTGCGCTATGCACAAAAATCTTGTCTTAAAAAACTTTAGTTTATCAATTAATAAATATTTGACAAGTCAAAGCATTTTTCACCAATAAAATGGTAAACGGTAGAGCATCTGACCGGCAATCAAAAGGGTGCAGGTTCGAGTCCTGTCGGCGACATTTATCTTTTCTCGGAAGGTTTTTTCAATGTGGATGAGTGTTTCAGGCTAATAATTATTGTTTATAAAAATAATAATTTTTTTTGTTTTTTTATGAGATGTTTCTCATGACTTCTTATTTTCTCGATTTAGTTTATATTAATAATAAAACAAAATATTTTTTTAAAATCTGTAATATAAATTTATTACTTAATGTTTCATAATAATTTTAGATTTTTTAAATAATAGTTATATTTCTATTTAATTACTTACCTACTTTATTCACTTTTTATTAATTTTTGTTTATTTTTGTAATTTGTGTATTCGTACATTATTATTCTCTATGTTTATTATTTGCATTGTACTATTTTTAGTATACTATGTATCCTGATGAGGAAAGCTTTGCTTTCGAAACATGTTGATATTTATATATTCCGTGGCAATATATAAATATCAACGTATTTAAACAGCGGTTTAAACAAAATAAATAATATTAATTTTATATATAAAAAAAATATGAACTCGTATATATTGCCACGGACGAGAATAGAACCCAATTCAGCTGCTTGAAAGGCAACTATGATTTTTTTTACAGTAACTCCACACAGGAGACCCTGAGGGAAATAATTTCCCTCAAGGCCTATATCCTCTTTGGGGATGCTGTTTGGAGGGTCAAATGACCATTACACTACAACCATTGTAAGAACGGTGGCACAAATGATTAATTATGTACCTACTGAAAATAAGAATGATGTATTCTTGAATTTTAGAAATAACAATTGATTTGAGATATAGAATTAGAGCGTAACGTACAGTTACGCACTCCGTACTCACATCACCGCCGAAATTATATATTTTATTTTCTTACATGGTTCATTTTTTTAAGGTTAGGACTAGATACCATAGTTATACAGATACTTATGAATATTATTTTTTAAATTTTTAGAGTTTGTTTGTGGCAACAGATTTTTTGTTTTATAAATAATATTAACATTTGAAAAAAACGTCATTTTTTGAGATATGTATCTACTTAGTGTACGTGTGTATGACTAATACCTGTAATTACTAAACTTTAGATTATACTTGCAAACATTCAACTTTGATCCTCTATTTGACAGTGGGTAGAAAATTGTGTGAAAAGTCTTAAAAAAGCTTAAAGCGTTTTCCATTCTAGATATTAATTGTATTACAAAGATTCTTAATAATGATCGATTGCGTAATATAACCATGTGAATGTTTTTAGCAGCGGTGGAATACCGGCCAGTTCATCAAATGTAAAGTTAGCCAGTTACCGTCACGCGTTACTTTGCCGCATCACATGCGGGCGACGTCAACTACCGACTACCAATAGAGCTACTACCCGTGCTAGCTAGGCACCAGGCCACTGAATAAAAAAAACATAGAAGTGTGTTAAGGGCTTGTCCGCGTGCCAGAAGAAAGCACAATTTTTCCATACTTCTACTGAAAGTGATCAATAATTATAAATAAATTAATATAAAAAAAATACAAAAAAATCTTCAACAGATTATAATAATAATAATAACAAAGCATTTATATAGCGCAGTTTTGTGTTATTTCACTTCAAGTGCGCAAAAGTGTTTATCAATTCCACTTGCCTGCCTTACTTTTAGTCTTAGTAGGCCAGAGATTTTAAAGGTATTTTCTACATTTGCGAAATAGGTTACAACTGGAATTGCTTGAACAGTGATTCCTGATCTTATTTGGTGTAGAAAATGTAAATAAAATTTTCCGGCGACATTTAATTTTTTTTAAAATTCATTTAAAAACATTACAAAAAATCAGTATGTACTGCGGGTAGAGGTGGGGTGTTCGGCGGTTTTACTGACTGAGTGACCAGAGACGAGATGTGATTTTTTTGTTTGTTTGTGTTTGAAAAAAAAAATTTAAAAAAAAGTAATTGACATGTTTTACTCCAAATAAGGTCTTGTTAAAGTAAGTCAAAATGCTGTATTTGTTCTACCGGTATTACAATAGAAGATGCTCTGATGAACTAGCGCCATTGATACCTTCGACAACCGGTACACGGGCGGGAAACACGCCCGCGTACACGGTTGACATTTATCACTAAGAACGAGTCGTTTCTTCGACTCCTTCTTCTGTTCAATATCTCGGCTATGGAATGATGTGCCGGCCTCTGTGTTTCCTCCCTCCTACAACATGGGTCTCCTCAAGACCAAGGTTCACTCTTTCCTATATTCCAAATGGCCTTCTACTTCTAGGCCTCGAGACAAATAATTTCCCTGACGGCCTCCTGTGTGGAGCCACTGTAAAAAAAGTTAGGTCGGTGTCATAACGTCCTGTATATCACCCTTCTAGAAATTATCTGATCAGTGGCACTAGTAGTCTGGTAGTTCCGATGGAGGTGGCTCGCCACGCCGTTAAAGTTAAAACGAAGTAAAGCCACGCCGGCATGAATATTACGGAACGAGTTGCCGTTAATTCTCGTTTACTGCCTTTATTACTAATTGCGGCGCGGCGGAGCGGCCGCAAGACGCTGCTGCCGCTCCGCGCGGCGCGTTTCGGCCCGTTTACCGCGACGTCTTCTGACGAGCGACTTTCTTATCATGAAAACTATACCTGTTTTTCCCGATTTGCCTGTTACCAAATCCGAAGGTGTTTTTGCCACGAAAGTATAAATTGATCGGAATATTTTTTTTTATGATTAAGTCTTGCTAGTTTGGATATTAATTAAATTTTAAGGACCTTAAAATGTTGCCGTAAAGAACATTGACATATTTATTAACCTCTATGGTAGAACGGAAAGATCATTAGGATCTCTGGATCCGAGGTTGTCGGTTCACATGTCAGATTTTTTCGTTCGAAATGGCATTAACCGTATTTGGTGAACAGGTTTGAAGAGTCAGGTCACCCAACCACCATCTCTTTCACCAACTTTCCCATCTCCTTTGTGTTAAATATTTCAGTTCCATAACATAAGGGAATGTTGTCAAAATTAAGGTTATATTATATCGCATAGCCCCGCAGGCCCAGGGCAGTTTGGACTCGTTAGTGGTATTATAAAAAAAGAAGAAAAAAATTACAACAAACATAAAATTATACTTATTATGTTTTTTCTCCAATGCAATATTTTATTTTATTGATTTTTTAAAGAAAGACACACATTCCTAGGTTACAAATAATCTGAGAAAATTTGAAAATCTTCTACCACCAACACAGTAAGTGTAACACATTTTGCTCGCGTAGTGATGGAGAACTTAGCCAGCGGAGGAATTGAACTCACGACGCCTGGGTGGGACACAGACGCGATGCCAATTCAGCCACTGATCGGTAATTATTATTTTAATTAATGCATTAAAAAATATACTTTGTATTCACTACTTTATTAATATACACAGATATCTACATGTTTCAAAAGCGATATAAAGTATTCTATATATTTTTGATGAAGAAACCATCGCTTTCGAAACATGTAGATATCTGTGTGTATTAATAAAGTGGTGAATACAAAGTATATCTTTTAATTAATTTTTTAATAATGGCCCCACAAAGTGAAAACAAATCGTTTGAAGAAATTATTATTTTAATTTATAAATTTAATAAAATAATCCCAGATCATAGTCATAACCCCATAATACGAACAATTCTTAGACGTGTCGTATGCCTAAACTGTCAAATAAAGAATTGTTAATACTTCAGGAACTAATTAATTACCTTTAAAATAATGAAATATATTAAGCATATCCGGAAAACGTATCTATTCTAAAAATGGTAATTTTCAAATAAGCTACAAAGGTGACTGAGTTTAATTCGAGCTTGTTTTCTTCATTGAAGGGGGTGCGAGCTGTAAACAGGAGTTACAACAAGCCGGCCGGGTGAGAAATATTAAAAATATACAACTTGGGATAGAACTCATCCGGAATTAAGCTGAACTTACAGCGGACCGAACATATAAACAAAATTACACCAAGAATAAAAGGAGGGTGTAAAATTTGAGCAATAATTACACATTATGCAAAAATAATAATATTTTCGCAAGTATCCTCTTTTGGTTTTGAAATAAACATAATCAAAAGTTGGTTATGAATGAAGAAATTTATGTATCACCTAAATTCATGAATTAGAAGACACAGTTGTTATGATTTGTATAATTAAAGAATATTTTCTTCAATAAATGCAAAATTGATGTGCAGTGTCTTTTTCAATAAAATGAATAGGAAACTTTGTTTGCTTCGGAAGCGAAGCTTCCCTCATTGGAACAAACAATGAAATAAAATCACAATTTTAGAAATTGGACGTAGCGTTAATAGTCAATTAAATATTATTAATAATCAAGTGTTTTTTTTTTAAATAGTGATCACTTAAATTTATTTCATGTTAATACTAATATTTAGCAACATATTAATAAAAACGATAATCACAATAATACATTTTTTTGAAGTCATGTTATTCCTTGATTTGTTTAAAAAAATCTACTATAATATTATTATGTAGTAGTTTATAATTTCTTATTTTTTTAAACATTTTTAATTAATCAGTTCTGTACTTACCTTCATGAATCGTTGTAATTTTTTGTTTATATTTGTAATTTGTCTATTCGTTCGTTATTATTTGTCTATTCTGTCATTACTTCTCAGTATACTGTGTATCCTGATGAGGGAAGCTTTGCTTTCGAAACACGTTGATATATATTAATTAGCGTTTGAAATAAAACGTTTGCTGTTAATTTTTTTCCTGTATATTTTATTTGTTGTAAAAAACATTTCGCTATCGTAAACTCTATTACCGATGAAAAACATACTGAAAATTACGATAAACTTAACACGGTCTTAACAAATAAAACTTGGCAGTCAGTAGCATCGCCGGTGTAGAGTAAAGAACTCCAGTCTTTTCTTTTAAAATGATAACTTAACTTAAATGTCAGGTTTTTTTTCTATAGCTTGTTTACATAATTAAAATAACTTTCAAAGTTTCAATTTTTGAAAGCTTTTTAATTTCTTTAAATTTTTTGTATTTTTTTTCAACCAATTTTTTCCCATGTTATTCCTGATCACTCACCCGAGTAACCGCCAAACCCTCCACCCGACCCTACTCGTCAAATACCTTAATTTTAATGTTTTTAGATAAATAAAAAAAATTAAAGATAAAAAAATGTCACCAGAAGCTAAAATTTCATTTGCATTTTTTACTCCAAATATGATCAGGAATCACTGGTTAAAGTAACTCCGGTACTCTCTCAACACTCTGCATAATAAAACATACATTCTGAATCGGCTATATAAATATTTTTTTTTAAGCCATAATATTTTTCACTAGGGTTCCTACCTGATGAAAAAAAATAGTTTCGTTCTTTCGTCAGTTCCTTCTTTGGCTGCCCACAAAGTTAACCGTGTAAAACGGATGTAACACATATGGAACACCAGGCAGATTTTTTTTCTTGTGTCTCTCTTCTCACTTTCCATAAAGTTGGTCGGTTATTGTTATTATATATCGTTATAATGAGATTATATTTATCGGAAGCTTTCTTAGACGTACCTTTTTTGTTTGAAAGAATAATCGTTTTAATTACTGTGCGAATCTTCTAAACGCAGATGTCGAAAAACATGCGTTTTTTATACACTTTTAACGAATGTATATTTTATTAATGTTTTTCCATCTTATTATTTTGTAAACAACTAATACCTCTTTCCAATATGTTCATTCAGAACTCAACTTATCGGTTTATTAAGATCAAAAGAGTAAATAAACTTTTCATATTCCCTTCCAAACATTAACGGTGCAAACTTTTAATTAAAAACCCCAATCACACGATTATACCACTGGAGTCGGCAAGTTTGTACAGTAAATCGGAATAACCGACATACTTCCTCTGGGTAGACACTATGTATCCGGGCGGCAGATTCAGTGAGAGGTTTGTTTTTCAAGAGAAATCTTCACCTCTCGGCCAAAATTACAACAAAGTTTTTATATTACCGTCAGCGTGCCTCAGAACGGCCTTTGCTAGGGACAGAGGTCGCCTGGGCCACTCGGTCCACCTCCTGGTACGTGACATCATATTGAACCTGGTCCTGTGTATTACATTACGTATTACTCTGCACTGAAGTGCGGTGTATTATTTCAAGATTAAATATTCTGTTAGCCTTCATTCATACGTTTACTTTATGATGCTTCGTTTTCAATACCCGCTAAATCAATATGTTCATTATAATCTATTGGTCATGGTACGCTTTGTAGAGATTTAGCGTTCTGGAGCGCAATTCCCGTTCCTGTTAAGGAAGATTCCTTATCTTTTTGCGTAGGCTTAAAGACTTCTTGATTAACTGCGGAATTGTGGAGACAGCAAAAATTCATAAACACATTTGATTATTTGAAAACAAAAATTGATGAAATATCTTCAAGTGACAAGGTTTTGAATCAAAACTTTTTGAAACAATTACATTATTTAACATAATGCATTTTAATGCTTTAAAAAAAATAGTATAAATACTCTTTTTAACGAAGGATTACGATTTGTAAAAAAGGTACCTGCCTCAATAGATAGTAAAGACCTTTTTTTGTCACCAATTCTAAAAGTGTTCTCCGTCGTGGTTAAACTATGCCGACCGTAGAGGTGCCTCGGTCCTCTGTTCTTTCGATCTTCCCGGGTACGCCGTTCTGGAAGTAAAAATCGTTCATATTACACTAGTGAATAGGGACGCCTTTCGTTTCTGACTCTAATCCAAAACCTTAGTCGTTCCTTGAGTGTGAGTTCGGAATGAGTGAATCCGGATTTGTGAACTCGGACTGAGTCCATCGAGAATCGAATTCATTGGACTCGGTCCAGGATGAAAAACTCTCCTCTATGCCGCGCCTGTCATGAATTGCCGAAGATTGGAAACTACAGTGCCGAAAATGTCAAAATATATATAATGTTTACTAACTCGTAATGTTTAAAGTAAGTAATAACGTAATTGGTAACTTACTTAACTATGAGTTATTTTCTTGTAAAAATAACGCAAATATTGATATTATTAATTAACGTTATTCGCTTAATGACAGTTGAGAGCTGTCATTCGAGATAACCAGAACTGCAGTTAAGTAAAAAAATTTAATTTAAAAAATAAAACATAAGTTTGTTTACATCACTTTTATTTATACTTTTACCCACCGGGTTTTGCTACTACCGTAGCTTCTTCAGGGCAGTGATGTAAACAAAATTATTGTTTTATTTTTTAAATTATAATGTCACATAACCAAGTTACCGCTTCATATGAAAATATAAAAGTTTTTAAGTACACTGGAATAACCATATAAAATTACCGTATTTCTTCACCTATCCCAGAACTGTGGGGAGCGAATAACTTCATTAAGATTAGGAGCCCGATTATAGTTAATCGCACTACAAGTGCGATTAACTACAATAAACTTCAAAATAATATATTTATTTATAACAAAAAAATATAACATAATTCATATTATAGTATCAATATGTTAACTCACATTTTTCCCTTTTTATTCTACTCTATAAGTTGAGTTCCAGTTATATACTACGAAGTTCTGCAAGTATTTTAGTTTTTCATTTTTTATTAGTTCTATAACTTTTTTTTTTCGTATAAAAACAACTGTGGTTAGGCCACATTGGGACGACTAATTTATGTCTTTATTTACCCCAACCCATTTTTTTCTGATGTGTCAATGATTTATTAATATTATAAAAAAATAAATTTATTAATTCATTTTTTATAATAAAAACTCTTTGATCTGTGAGGCACTTACCGTAGGTAGGACATAGCTGCAACACTGAAAAAAACTTAAATACTTGCAGAACTTAATCATAGGCTTATTTAAATAAAAAAAATTACGGAGTTGTACGAATTATACAAAATAACATTTAACATTCGACAATGACGATTATTTGATTTGTTTTTTTTTTTTTTAGTAAGTAACGCAATTTATTTCCTTCGTTACATTTAAAATTGTCATTAAATTAAAGAATATAAAAACGGTAATTATTTTATAAAAATCCGTAGTTCACGTTATTTGTAACTGAGCTACCTCACTGCCACCCCCAGAATTGCCAACGCCACCCTCTCGATCCTACCGCGACTCTCGGCTCTATGACTCTCCTCACTCTACGAAGCGATGATGCTACGTGTCGGGGCAATTCAAAGTAACGACAATAGCGCCCGTTGCCCGTAGCCGTAGCCCGCTGGCGTAGCCCGTTGGTCGTTACGCATCTGGCGGTTGACGGAGGCCGTAGCGGCCGGCACACTTTGCTTTTAATAACTTTTTCGCCGAAACTCTTTGATTGCTTCATCTGAACGTCTGAACATCTGAGCGTCAGGCGGCACAGGGTGAAAACAACCAAGTTATATGATATTTTGTCGCACACTCGTGTTTTATTTGTTTGTTATATTATTTTTATACAATTTTAAAAAAAAGTACCGGCCCCTTCTGTGACAATTAAAATATATGTGCTTTCAAAATATTAAACATGCATTACGAAATATAACTTGAAGTGATTATATTTTTTTTACGATCTACTTAAGAAATCATAACAAGCACATTAGAAATCGCGTGATTATTAATATTTGTTTCCGTTCAATCTGCTAGAACCGTTCTTATTCGTCAGTATAAAAATTGGAATAGTTATTGTTAAAGAACAAAAAACACGTTCTTTACAATATTTGAGCTACTTATAATGCATTTAGACTAAAAAATATTTTCTGGATAAAATTGAAATATTCAATCACAGATGATATTAACACATCTCAAATGAAACACGAAACAAAAGGACACAGACAATTAACAAAAATATACTTGACATTATTATTTTTTAGTATTCTGTATAATCCTGATGAGAAACCATCGCTTTCGAAACATGTTGACGTATATATATATTAATAAAGTAGTGATTACAAAGTAATTTTTAATTGATTTAATAAAAAAAGGCATCAGTCACATCTGGGAATCGAACCCAGGACCTCTTTCTTGTCCCGGTTATTTTTATTTTATTTGTGTTTTTCTCTTTCATTTGAGATTTCTTAATGTTATCTTATCCAATGATTAAATGTGACAATCAGGTTTATAAGCTTTCACAAGTCATTCCAATAAATTGAATAAGTAATTGGAATAACTTGTTAGTAGGTATCTACATACTTAATATTCCTACTTTTCCTCAGATTCCAGTTGTGAGCCATCCACACTTTCTTGCTAACAGCTCAGAAAGCTGGTATGTTATAAAAATAATGAAAAAAGTTAAGCACGTAAGGGGGTGAAAATGTGCAGGCGAGGAGTTAATTTGAGAGTAACAGGCCGCAAGAAACAATCGCGCGGTGTTCACTGTATTCTCTGGCTTCAGTGTATTCTCGGTATTCACCGGTTCACTGTATTCATGTATGCAAGTCTGCAGAGCCGCTGATAAGAACGAGTTGCTGGGGATAATAAGAAAAACAAAAAGGTAGGCTCTCGCGAAGGGGAAAAGTTAAAAATAATTAATGATTTCGTAAATATTCATAAAAGAAAACTCGTCCGGAGTTTCCCGGCTAAGAAACCGTTTGACCGGAAAAACTTAAGCGATTATTAACCGACGCGCAGAATGGAAATCTCGAGATATAATATTATTATTTACCATACTTGCCAGTTTAACTTTTATAATGCCACGGCTGCAATGCGAATGGTTCGTGTCTGAGGTGACTCGGGAAACCGACTGGAAAGGGTTCTTCTTTAGATAGCAGATAGTTAAGTTCTCAGTAGGAAATCTTATCCACAGATTTAGAATACATATTTCATATCAAACTATTTCGCGAGATGTTCAGGTCCACCGCCCAAATTCAAAACCCGGCGTAGATAAAAACAGGAATGCATTATAATAAATTAAAATATTTTAATTGAAGAAGGTATATATATATAACGACAATATTCACATTGAAAATATGAAATAGACAAAGAAACAGAAAATAAAAAGATAATGGTCGTGGCTGGGATTCGATCCCAGATCCTTTTAGTCTTACCGGGGCATATGCCTCTACCTAGTTATATTCGGTCATTTTTACCAATCTCGTACTTCCAGTTCAGAAATATTAACATTATCATAAATGATCTCCCATAATCCCAAACTTTTACCCTACATTTTGCAACCCAGATGGTGTCTTGGATATACCTATCCAATTTTATTTAAATGTGTAGTTATATCTTTTTATTTTCTGTTATTGTTTGTTATTATCTTCTTTAATGATAAGGTAAATATTATATAATAATGAAATTTATGAAATTCAATAATATTTAAATAAAATACATGACATGTTGCAGAGGGAGACCTGCAATAGAAAAATACCACCAAATACAGACTAATACCGAAACCGCTCAACTGCACTCAAAACACTCCACCTTATAATATATATATATATATATATGTACGTTTTTTTATCAAGTATATGAAATTAATATAATATAATTTCATATTTTGTAAATGAAATCCTCAGCACGGGAAATCTCAGTGAGGATATCATTATTTGTTATTTTTTTTAAAAAAAGAAGATAATAAAACATTATTATAAATTGAATACAATATTTTTATCGAATCTTGAGCGAAATATTTGAAACACAGCTATATTTGTCCAGTTGATCTAAATTGCCAGGTACTTTTCACGTACTCTTTATACCATCCATATTCCAGGACAGTGGAATATTTATTTGGTTTGAAAAAATGACACTTTTTCTCGAATTTGAATACGATCAGGATGTCGCTCCATGTTGGAAGAGCATTTAATTATTCATAGACATAGACATGTATGGTGTTACTCCTACCATGTAACTCTCACACGTGACGTAAAAAGATACACTATTAGAACAAATGATATATATCTTATTCATTTTCTTATGTAATTAACTAGTCATATTTTTTTGCTCCGGCTTCCAAGACGTAAATGAAACCTTAATTATTTCATTATCAACAAAATGTAGAAATTAAAACTGTGTTATTTCTCTTAGAATCATTTCATTTGGCAGAGCCACGTTTTCTTCCCATTTTACTATGGGTCATTTAAAGTCGGTACGGTTTTAACTGTGGAAATATGAAAGAGTTAATATTTCGAGACTGTGGGAGGGGGTTCTAAGGAAATTATTGGGGGTTGGGAGGGAAGAGGAGGATGCGAGGGAGTGGGGGGATGGCTGACTCTTTCACCCTCAATTTGATATAATATTTTGAATAGAGGCCTTGAGTAATAAGAAAATAGAATTTAAAAAATAAAAGGTTGAGTTTTTTTAGGATCGCGAAGATGCTGGTTGGCATAAATATTCAAAAAGCAAAATATTAAAGTAACTAAAGTAGAGCAGTCTTAGCATTTTGCGCTAACGCGTGTTTTCGTTTTAAAATATGTGAAAGTTACCTGGCAGATTACCCAAATCGTTTTCAGCGGTTTTCAATATTTGTATGTGACGCCTTACAAGATTTCCACAGCCCAGAGCCAGTAGAACTATGGAAATTTGCACCCCCATGTGAGGAATGTTTAAAGGTATAAGTAAAATGGGGCATGCTTATTTAATCATTCCATTCAGAAAATTGAATTCTTGTTACGGTTCAGTACTGAAGGTATTGTAGTCTACTCGGGAAATAAATCCATAGTCATTATTATTTTTTATTTATACTTTTCAAATATTAGAACTTATTGAAAATGTATTAAATCGACCAGTTATCACTGGTTCTAGAGCAAAAGTTTATCCCTCTTCGTAACGGGTTCGAAAAAAAAACTGATTACTACGGAGTGTAAAAAATAACATTATTTTCATTAAAGAGAAAAAAAACATTTAAAAAAGGCATTGCATAAAACTTGGGATTAACAATATGAATCAGTATTTTTCCTTAAAGTAATAATAAATCCAGACTGCTGAAAACAGTGGGATGAGTCACACGATTCCCGAAATAGTAATCAAGCTTCAACTGCACCCAATATTTCATTTGGATACTTTCACATTTCAGTGATTTGTTTGCTTAATTCTGTTACTTTACCCGAATGAATTATTGTTCTGTACTCCGTACTCTTTGCATTAGTGAAAAAACTTACCCCCCCCCCTTCTGCATTCCTCCCGTTCCCCTTTACGTCGCCTTTCTCCCCCGGGATCTAGAATGGTGTCCTCGTTTTGAATTATGATCGCCATAGGAAGATATTAAGCGGGGTGGGTGGGGGCTGGCGGGGTTGGGTTCGGTAAGGGAGGGGGCTATGCCCAGCGGTGTGCAGACATTAAATCAAAAAGCGATTAAACTGCGACGGAATCACAAACATGCTGTATTCTTATTCGGACAAGTCGAATAATTAGTAATGAAGCGAACATTTTTTTATGAAAAGGTACCGAATATGTTCGTAAAGGCATTGTCATTATTTTTTTGAAAGTATATGTCTATTTACAAATTAATTACTGTAATTGTAATGTATTAATTAACCAAACCCAATTGTCTTTTTTTTAAGTAAAAAGGAGAGAGTTTTTTTTTTATTTATTTTTTATTTCTTGGGCATTAACTACGTTAACAATTTCTAGACATTTTGTTTTGAAGAGTTTTATGCTCAAAATTTCATTTATTTCATTTCATTTATATATGATAAGTGAATGACACGGATGTGTCGAAACTGGTAGCAAATAAATAAAATTAAGTACCAAATATACACAGTGGATAAAAGTCTTGAAAGGACAAATTATTTTTAACAACATTTTTCAAATGGTTTCCTTATTGTGCTATACCAGTTTTATAATAAATATGCATAAAAATCTTTTGACTGGTAATTAGCTAAATAAAGATATGCACTCTAAAAAGCTTTAATCCAAATCTGTCCAATAAACATTATGTAATTATTATTCAATTTACAAATAAATTTTATTTATTTTTATTAACGTTAATAAATTCTACAAAATATAAGACATAAAAGTTCCGATAAACTTCTTTTTAGTAGTTTAACTAGTGGGTGCTTGTCATTCAAAACCTCATAATAAATTTATAACTAAGGTACATGCATATATATATAAATATAAAATAAAAACATGTGTAACACACATAGATCTTTAAAACAAAAATATTTCATAATAATATTACTAAAAAATATTTCTACTTACATCTATAAAAAAACATAAATATATAACAACAATAATAAATCGTACACAAAACAATATTTCCTAATTATCTAATACAGATAATTTCTATCTGCTAACCACGTCTTCAATATATTTATTAACTGTTTTATTTTGACACATTTTTTTTATTTCCGTAGGTAAGAAATTACGAATTAAGAAACAATGCCATTGGCATTTATGTCCTTGCACCAGTCTGATGATGCCCGTAGCAAAGTAAACGATCTCCTTAATAATATACTTATTTAAAAAAATCTTCATTAATTATTAAGAGGTCGCGGAAATGTAGCCATTTCGTCTGTTTTTCTTTTGTCTATAATATTTGAATAAATTTCGTTTGATAAAAAAACCTTTTCAATGACATTATACATACCTAGCTTCACTATCTGGCTTCACCCAAGATTTCAAGACTCCTCGCTAACTTATCAAGATTCTTGCGTCAGCACTCAAAAAGGCGCTGAACGCCACTTTTTAATTTAATCAATATTAGTTTATTACTATGATATATATATAAATTCTTTACGAGTAGTTAGAAAAATGACTAATGTTTTTTTTTTCAGATATTTATTTTTCGTAATTAAGAAAATTGTTTACATGGTAATAATAATGTGTATTTAATTAATAAAAATGTTTTTTTATTTATCTAAATAATCCCTTTACTTTCTTTTTTAAAAAAAATAATACATCCCTAATTGAAAAATTCTCGTGTTCTGTAAATAAAATTCATGAACTGTATCCAATTGAATATATAGTAAAATGCCTAAAAGATATTCAAACCAGTGAAAGCGTTTTAAACATTTTATCTAAAGTCCAGTATGTATTTCATATGGACCTTAAAAACGTTTTGCACTGAAAACCTTAGAAATTTTCTAACTATAGGTATGGAACTTATAAATAAAATATTTGTAGCATTGATTATCTTAGCAGACCACAACATATGAATTTTAAAGTGTTGGGCATTAAAAAAATCAATTTTTGGGACAAATAATTTTGTTTCATTGTCGACTATTCTTATTTTTCGACAATTATATGACAATGTTAATTCCATTTTTCCACGAATCATTACGATATTGATTGATCAAGCTAAAAATATCTTTAACAACCTAGAAATTCCAGATAACATATGCAAAAAAAATCAAAATTGAATGACGCCATTTTCCGTTGCAGGGTTTTTGCTGCTTGAGGTTTTCTTATTTATAATAAAATTATATAAAAAAATCGTATATAAAATAATTTTTCTTACTTTATTAATTAATGTTATATTATGATCATTTTTTCGTTTATTAATTTATAATTTTTCAAGTAAGTGTGGATTAACCGCAGTTTGAAAATGGCCTTGAACGCCGAAACAGCTGTCACAATAATAAAAACTAAAAATACTAATAATTAATATTAACATTTTTAAATTTGATTTACATTAAATTAAAAATTAAAATTACAAGGAGTTCTACGATTTAACGATTATTAGGAAGGTTGTATGTAAGAATTTTCTTATGTTTTTCCTTTGGAAAAAATGTGGGAGGGTATTATTTTTAAAATATGAAACATAAAAAGTGAGGATATTTCTAAAGAACGAGATTTTTGTGGTTGTTCTATGACGTTCGGCAACATTTATCACTCCCCCCGCCCCGACTGTAATTCAGCCCTCAGTCTCCAGCCGAAGAGAACATTTAGTCTTGACATTTCCAGTATTTATTCGCATAATAATAATGCCTCAGCGCAGTGTCGCCTTCTTCCACCCGTCCAAGTCGTCGTTAAGAAATATTACAGGGACCCACCCCCGACCCCCGGTTTACCTCCCCTGCCGCCACCCCCCTGCCCCCCGCCCGCCCCGCGATGACAATAAACTAGATTTATTACAGATATAATGTCGTAATGTTGAGACTTTGGGACCGTTGAAAGAGCAGCGGGCCGAAGTTTGGCCGCCCTGGAGTGGGTGCCCCCGGAGCCGTTTTTTCCTAAGGGCATAAGTTAGGCAAGTAGTCTGGCACGTGATAATAGGACTACTTGTATTAAATCCTCGGAAAAACGGTGCACTTTCCAACTAATCAATGATTACTTGCACAGTTTTCAATATGTTTAAATAGGCGATTCTTTTATTGTTTTTTACATATTAAATTACAGACAGATTCATTTAAGAATATTATAAGATACAGAGGAATTATTAAAAGGAAAGAAGTAAACCTGGCAGCTAGTAAAACAGTACTAGCAATGTAAGAAATAACATTGGCTGAATGCAGTAGAAAATCCCTGAGGTTTTTGTGTAAAACTATGTGAGATTGTCTACTAATGTACGATATCTAAAGAATGCAAGGCTATTATGAGTAATTGACGTTAAAATGGTTCCGATATGCAAGTAAAGGGAATGGGCAGAGAAAAGGATGTCAGGGAATTAGAATGTTAGAAGTAAAATTTGGGATGCTCCAAGAAGATATGGCAAAATCACGTCATACAAATACTTGAGTTGGGTAACGTGACACGTCAAGAATCGAACAGATATAAGGAAATAAAAAAGATGTATGAATGTGTGCCAAGAACAAATATGTTCGGCGTTCTGTCCTCCTTGCTCATATTTGCCGAAAGAAGTACGTTGGTTAAATAAATCAAATTAGTTTCTTCGATTATTGTCTTTGATTACTGTACGTTATGAGAGGATGAAAATAAGGGAGATGGGCAATGAACCATTATTAGTATGAAACTGCTCGCAAAAAAATGTCTTTAACACCTTTTACCTATACTACTCCAAATCGTATGTACGTTCAGTGGAACACCACCTTTGTTCATAAATTCAAATCAAACTCATAACGTTCACTGGTGCCACCGCTTTAATAGTATATGAGGTTTGGTTGTAGCTCAGCGACAATCGACACGCTTCCATGCCATATCTCTTTTTATTTGAATTTTAAAACAAAATATGTAAAAGGCCAAATAGGGCGTATATAATATAATAAATAAATATAATTGTAATCAGGAGGTCGTAATTGATTATCGAAAAGTATTCTACAGATTTTTTTGTTTTTGTAGCTATTATTTTTTTTCTATTTGTATCTAGATTTTTTTACCCGCAGCCTTCAATCCCCCTTGAATTACATCTAAACTCCTCGATATCGGGTTCCTTCTATCTCTTCCCCGAGTGAAAGGAATTGATCCACACTTATTTATTGCCGTTGATAGCAGTTAGTCGCAGTAACTTTAATGTGAATTGTTATTGCGGGGAAAAGGGAGGACACGACTAGGAAAAAAAATACTTAAAAAAGAAGATTAGGTGCAAGAAGAGTGTAATTTGTATGCAAACCTTGATTCTACATTGAATTGTATCGAAAAAACGAAGAGATGTAAAGCGGAAATTGCATAGATGTTCCACTCAGTTCCACGGTAGAGAACTTTATGAAGGTTTCAAACTTTCTTCAGTCATTGCACGAATTGAAACCGTTGTAAAACGTTATTTGTAGTTTCTTGTTGTATAATTAAATGTTTTAGCATCAAACTTGATACATAATAGTTTTTTTAACTTCTCCATTACGGTGCGACAAAAATCCAAGAGCTCCGGTGCTGCACACTCGGTGTACAGTGTTCACATTTAAAGTTTAGTGATTTTTAAGTTGGATGAAATTGAATATTTCGCATTTATTACCCATTTTTTTTTAATAGTTCATACGTACATATATACAACTAGAATATTGTGTGTTAGTGCTAGAAAGGAGAAAAAACATCGGGCACGCATAAAATACGTCCATTACTGTCGGAAGACCGCCGGCCATGACTGACGACCGCGCATCGTGGCACGGCGAGCGTATTTTTTTCCAAATTTTTCGACAAAATCTTTTATTTTAATTTCTATTGCGTTCGATGAATTCTTATACAGAATGTTCCATAAGTCATGGAACAAATGAAGTGGGGTTATGGGGGAGGTTATTTGTAATAAAAATGAACAAATATGTGGTGAGATAATTCTTTACACTAATATTAAAAAAAAATATCAACGCCGTATTCATATTACGATAGTGAATCTTGTTTTTTGTAATATTTTAATTTCTTTAAAAATAAAACTTAACATTCGAATGAAGCTGACACAAAAAAAATTAACCGTAACTAAAAACACTTTTGCAGTTTATGCTAAATCCAGAAAGGAATATCTAATTAGTCACTCTCTAATAAATTGTTATTAATTTAACATGAATATCCCAAAATGTTTGAATTTTTAATATCATTTTACAAGAACTATTCGTGTTTAAATTTTTTTAGTACGTGGTCAACAATTAAAGAAAACAATTGAAATTCAAGAATTTGTTTTTATTTTTACAATAAATGTTCAAAATGTCTCCCTTTCTCGTACACGATTAACGTTACACCACACTAAAGAGTCAGATCAGAATTTTTATTTTTAAAGAAATGAAAAAAAAGAAAAAAAAAAAAAAGTTTTACTATTGTAACATGG
Source organism: Halesus radiatus (assembly GCA_022606495.2). Lineage (NCBI taxonomy): Eukaryota > Metazoa > Arthropoda > Insecta > Trichoptera > Limnephilidae > Halesus > Halesus radiatus. Next base: position 42,807 of record JAHDVE020006647.1, read on the forward strand.
AAATGGAGTTAAATAAAAATATTTGACTAGATATATACATCATTTAATAGCACAATTAAAAATAAATCATAATTAAAAACATTCTACTTTTTTTGATAAACAAATATTTAGATGGTATTTCCGGGAATTAAAAGAAAGTTAAAATTGATATGTTTTTGAAAGGGTTAAGAATTGGATAACCAAATGGTGTGTCATTTTGATTGCAAATAACTTCCCGTATCACCCCACTTCATTTGATCCATGACTTATGGGACATCCTGTATATTGTAATTTTCATCAAATATATAAATGTTTGCGCAAGAATACGTAAAATGTAAACTTTGTGTTTAGTGATTTTACGGAGACATTGAAATAATGAGAGACATGTCAACCTGTTTGACAATACTGGCAAGAAAAGTTTAAATGAAAAAATGAAAACCAACTCTTATTAAAATTACGCTTATACCTAGATTGCATGCAGTTGATAATACATATGCAAAGGGGTTGATGCATTTATGCAGATACAAGAAGGCCATAATATCATAAATATCAAATCAATTAATATTACAATAATTTAGTATGCACTGCCCTTCTAAGGAAGAAGTAATTACATTTTGCAAAGTTTTGTGTTTTTTGTATTTTTTCGCTATTTGTTTACTTTTTTTTATTTTTTAAATATGTTTTCATGTAAAATTACTTTAAAATAAGACCTGCAATAGACATAATATTATTGAATTATACAATTTAAATCAATAAACGCTTTCTAGCTTAGAATTTACTTCAATGATAGTGTATTTTATTATAAACAAGGCAGTTACTATGTAGTTACCGCCACTTTTATAAGAATCTTTAGGATTGACCTATTTAAATCAGCACACCTGGGATATTTTAAGCAAATAAAACCAAGACGCATTCAAAATGTATTATTAGGTATATAGATACATAATACATACTAAATAAATAATATTTTTTAATTAAATAAACGAACGATAATTATAATGTGGAAATTGTACCAAACTTAACAGTTAAATGTTGAACATGACCAGCTTGCAGGTTTTTCATTCTCTCTCCCATTTTCGGGAATAAGTGGACAAAGTTTCTGAATAAAATTTAGTTATTTTATTTTTTTATTATTTTTAATTCAGGGATCTGGCGACATGTTGTCTATTTTGAGGCTCTTTAAATATGTTTTTCATAATTCTATTTTTACTTAATTTTTTAATCATTGACGCCTTTTGGATTTTACATAGTATAACATAAAGTATAAAACATAGAATATAATGTGAAAATTTTGTAAGCAATATTAGTACTCCCTCCCTAAACACGAGAATTTCTCAATTAGGGAGGTATTAAATTTGAAAAAAGGAAACTAAAAGGAATATTTATTAATAAAAATTAGTACTTAAATACACTTTTGTTATAACCATGTAAACAATGTTCTTAATTATGTCTAATAAATATATGAAAAAAAAAAAATATCCCCTATGAGCATGTATAATAACAAAGATAATTTTCAAGAATATCTGTAAATAACAAAGTAAGAATTAGCGACTATGAAGGCATATAAAAAATTAGGACCGATGAAAGAAAAAACAAAGTAAAAATATTATTGAAAGAAAATTAATCTAATAATATTTGAAATTAAATGGTTTATAATATTTCTATATACGAGCGCATATATTTAATTAGTACATATGTAATTACAACAGGTAGAGATATATGTTTAATATTTTGTAGTAAGTAATAAATTTACAGAAGAACATCCACAGTGAGTATATCAGAGCAGATAAATGAGTTACATGTAACAACGATATATTCAATATATCTGTGATATGCAGAATGATTTATAAATATAAATATTTAAATTTATAAATATTCTCAAATTCTTATGCGAAATCTGTACTGCATTGTATAATCTCAGATTCATCTTGTTTAATTTTATGCTGGGAAGATTCATTATATTCAATTTGCAAAACGTCTACTTTTCCAAAATGAGTCATGGAAACGACAGTTTCGAAATCTTGAACATCCATTGAAAAAATTGCCCATTTTTCCATTGTTAATTCCACCTAATGGCCAAAAATGTCTGCACACATAAATGTTCTCTTTTAAAATACTTTTTATATTGACACAGTTAATATTATTTGAAATATAAATAAAATAAGAATGATTTTTCTTTTGGCCACTCTAATTATCCAAAAAAACAGGTGATTGTTTCTTTATCCCGATTTTCCATAAAAAATGTGTGATATGCATATTTATTATAATGTTATCAGATTTTCTACCAGCAATTTCATGGGACAAATAACAAGTACAAGGTTTATTATATAAAGGTACTGTACGAGACGTGTAGGCCCGCACAGGGGACTGTAAATATTTAGGCACCGGCACACAGGAACGCATCACTATTGTGATTCGCTAGTCTTACTGAGAAAGGTGTTTGGTATTTTCCAAGTGTGGATGTCATCGCCCGGAGCGTACTTGATTTGTAGCACCGGCCAGAATGATCGATCGCTTGAGGTGGTGTCAGCTGTCATATGAGCGAGGTTTGCTGCATATGCGGGGACGGCTTTAGGGTCGGACCGGTCGCTGTAAGCTCGTAGGTAGGCTGGTGGCTGTTATGCTCAGGGTGCGACATATCCGGGGACGGATTTAGGGTCAGACCGGTCGCTGCAAGCTCGTAGGTAGGCTGGTGGCTATCGGGCTCAGGTTGCGGCGTATCCGGGGACGGCTTTAGGGTCGGACCGGTCGCTGCAAGCTCGTAGGTAGACTGGGTGGCTGTCGGGCTCAGGTCGCGGCGTATCCGGGGACGGCTTTAGGGTCAGACCGGTTGCTGCAAGCTCGTAGGTAGGCTGGTGGCTGTCGGGCTCAGGTTGCGGCATATCCGGAGATGGCTTTAGGATCGGCCCGGTCGCTGCAAGCTCGTAGGTAGGCTGGTGGCTGTTATGCTCAGGGTGCGACATATCCGGGGACGGCTTTAGGGTCAGACCGGTCGCTGCAAGCTCGTAGGTAGGCTGGTGGCTATCGGGCTCAGGTTGCGGCGTATCCGTGGACGGGTTTAGTGTCAGACCAGTCGCTGCAAGCTCGTAAGTAGGCTGGTGGCTGTCGGGCTCAGGTTGCGGCATATCCGGGGGATGGCTTTAAGGATCGGCCCGGTCGCTTCTGCGAAGCTCGTAGGTAGGCTTCAATTGGCTGTTATGCTCCAGGTTGTGGCATATCCGGGGACGGCATTAGGGTCGGACCGGTTGCTGCAAGCTCGTGGGTAGGCTGGGTGGCTGTCGGGCTCAGGTTGCAGCATATCCGGGGACGGCTTTTAGAGTCAGACCGGTTGCGGCAAGCTCGTGGGTAGGCTGGGTGGCTGTCGGGCTCAGGTTATGGCATATCCGGGGACGGCATTAGGGTCGGACCGGTTGCTGCAAGCTCGTGGGTAGGCTGGGTGGCTGTCGGGATCATGTTGCAGCATATCCGGGGACGGAATTAGGGTTTTGTGGTGTAATTTTGACTTGTTTATGGTGAAATATAGGCCTTCGGCTCGCTTAGTATTGAGTTTGGTTGTGAAATCTTTGCACGTGTTGTTCTGGCAACTTGTTTGTTTCAGAGGTCGTTCAACTGACGTGTTGTTGTTTTTGTTTACGTTTTTGAAAGGCTTGAGTTTATTTATCATATCCAAGTTCGATATAAGTACAAAAGATTATAACCTTTTGTAAGTCTACGGAAAAGCATACAGATTTAGGATCATTGAAATGTCCACAGCAATTAATCGTCAACTATGTAAAATTCGGTTTATTTCTTAGCAAATAAGCAGCAACTATAGTGGGCATCTGCAATCACTGCTATAGCTAAGAAAAAACACTGTTCTTTTGCTAAAATGTGTTGCTTT
>JAHDVE020006648.1:0-56309 GCA_022606495.2 Halesus radiatus
TTTATCTTATTACTCTATGTAGATTCTGATATTATGGCAGGTAAATATTGAAGAATGCAGCACAATTTCTATGCAAGGGTACACTTCGTCGGCTGAGTATCAACAGCACTTTCTAAATTTACAGCATAGGGTTTTAAAAAATCAGATTACTATGTTTTTTAAAGGAATAGTATATTTTTACTCTCGATATGCCATGCCGCCAAAACGACATGTTCGTTTTTGTTCGTGAATATGGCGTTGTTTACGTCACGCCGACCAACGTCGGTGACAGCCTTCTTACCAGCCATAATGTTAGCCGGTTCGAACCGTTTCGGAAGGTGCGGTTTTAGATCGTTTTTAAAATCAGTAATTATGAATGAAAATATTAAATAAGTTATAACAATTAATACTCTGCCGACGACTTGTCTTGTTGTCTATGGTGGATGTCGTAGGACAGCCCCTATATGACAAATATGGTAAATATTAAAAAAACATATTAAGATGCAGGTTAGAGTTCCGAGCACAGCGTGATGGTGTCAGTGAGGGTGCATTAGTGTCGCCGCGTCGTCATATGGTACATGATGTGCTCGGAACTGTTTAGGCAGTTTGGACAATTAGAGCGGATGGCCGAAGAAAAGTGACGTGAAAATATAGTATATGATGCGGGTTGGAGAAGATGGACTTTCGAGGCACGATCAATAAAATCAAATACCTGAGTCGAGTATAATGTCCAGATACGAAAAATCAAGATAGTATGAAGTATGAGACTGGGTGGAGCAAGGAGTGTGTGCCAGGACAGATTATTATTATTATTGTTTTTTTTATCTTATTCCTGCGACACATCATGCCATTGTTTATTTCATATATATAAAAACTGTTCGGAAAGAAAAACAGTTAACGCGCTAAAAAAATATATACCTACTTCTAAAAATCTCATTTGTTTTTGATAATAGTACAACATCCTCTTATTCTTGTATCATCTGTACAGAGATATTAATTATTTAGTAACCATATTACAATCCCGGTCACGTTGGTCATGGAACTAACAAATAATGCTTCATTATGCACGGCTTTCTGCCGCAGTTAGCGGGGAAAGGCTCTGAATTACTACTATCTGCGTAAAATGTGACGTATTTTACGACTCTCCTCAAGAGACATTGCTGTTATTCGAATGCATTATTTAAATCGATCTTCCATTGGTCAGATGGTCTTCCATTTCTAACATGGTGATATTCTAGTACTTCTGTACCATCTAGTACTTCTGTACCAAATTTAGAATTTTAGAATGGGTATTCCTAGAGAATAGCTACGATTATTTACTTTATTCATTAAATTTAGAAAAATTTTCTGATCGTAGTATTTTACATGTTATTTAAGATTGTTAATTCAATGTGTTATACCCCTGAACTGCTATATTTGATTGCTTTTTATTGAGACACCATTTTATTGTGACAATTCAACTTCAGCGTCGCAATATTATTCCCCTCTGCGACGGATTGAACTTCTGGAGAACAAATACTTCGATGTTGTTGACATATTTGGCACATCAATGGTACAGTATAAATTAGTAGGGTTTTTTCATCGAGTAGAGCTAGGTTATTTGAATTAATTTAACTCTCAATAAAAACGTCAAATTACGTTGTTTCTTTTTATGTTATCTATTATAATACATATGTACCCTTTCAATAATATATATAAAAGCCTATAATGGGCGTAAATAAATTAAATTATTAATTAAAATATAAATTAAATAATTCTGTAATTATGGGTGGTTGTTTTAATGTATGTTATAAATTTGCCAACATAAGGAATTAGTGGAATGGTGTATTTTAAGGAATAACTAATGTCTCTAAATAACTCAGGGTGTGAGCCAATCTCTGAGACGAACTTGCCAACAATTAGTTTATCATTCATATTTGGCTGATTTGACCATTCAAGTAACAATTAAATGAAGCTCGAGAGAGCTGGAAAATCTGGAAAATCTACATACTAAGTCTGGATTCCAATGGCCGCCTTGAATACGTTGCTGTCCGCTCGTAGGAGGCTCCTTCTTGTAAGCTATCAAAGAGAGACTTTCTATCTTGTCAAGAAGCTACCGGAATATTATTCTAGTCCGTAGGGATGGTGTCGTATCCTATAAGGTGTCCGAATATCATAGAGGTGACCGGGGTAAGTACTTGAATCGTTACACATTTAATCGATTATCCGTTCAAGAGCCCACTTTCTCGGTATTTTTCTATAATATTTTATTTATACCATACCAACTGAAATTATAAAACCATCTCTCCGACAGGGTATGCGCATAGATCTCATCTCTTAATTCGTGTCTTATTAAATTTGAAAAATACTGTGGGATTAAAATCCCTTTCTTTCAAAATGGTTCATCGTTGAAATAAACTCCTGCTGACAAGTTACTTGCAGTGGCTTAGCGGGTATAAGTTCCCACTGTATATAATTAATATTATACAATAAAAAAATAAATAAAAAATCAGCGAAAGATCATAATATTATATTGACAATTTTCAAATATTTAATTCACAGTCCTAAATCGATCTTGAAAAACCACACAGCCTACCTTTGGTTATAGAGTATATATGTTTTTTTAATTTTTATCTTCCTTGACTGTAAATTTCCTATAATATATTTTCAATGTAAAAAGCACCCGTTGACAAACTACTAAAATGTACTTTATCGGGATTCTTTTTACAGCCTATTATTAACGACCCGTTGAACGGCCACATCACCAATTCGGTAAAATATTTTATATTTCCCATGATTTAACGGGAGCGCGTGGGCGCTGTCATTTCCGAGATGCATAAATAATCTGCCATTAGTAACTTCTCTAGTCCGTTAAAAAATCATACGGTTTTTATAAAGTTGCCCTGTTTACATCCAGACTAAAAAGCTCCCGTTGCCTCACAAACGAGTCTTGCAAAGTGTTGCCAAAGTTATAATAAATAAATCTAGTGAAAAATAAAATAATTAAAAAGATTATTCATATATTATAGATCGGCAAACGCCGATTCTGATTTTTATCATATAATGTAATTATATGTAGAATTTATAAATCGTTATTTAAAAGTGAATAAAAAATCATCTCATCGAAACACCGGTTATGTTAGAACCACTTATTTGACGTCACGGGTCTCGGCCGCGCGTATTTGGTTTTCATTTGTATGGAAATTATTATTTGTCGTTTTTTTATAAATTTTTTTTAATGTTGAAATTGATTACATTTTAATTCAATTTATAATACTTCACTTCTCTTTTAAGCAATGCTTGTATAGAGAAGTGGAGTGTACGTATTGCGTTTACATGTTTATATGTTTACCGGTAGCGTACTGTCCAAAAAGGCTAAAAATCTATGCCTCCACAAGAAAAAAGAGAAAAGAAAAATGCAATTTTTAAGCAAAATATATTTTTCCCACGAATTTGGTGAGGAATTTATTCGCTCATTATAGTTGGCCATTTTCAAATTTTCTGTGCACAATTCATACCCGAACTTAAAAAACTACGCACAGCCTACCTTTGGTCAAAGAGTAATGTACTCGTACGACACTAATGGTTACATAATAATGTTTCCTAAAGCATTATAAAAAAATGCTCAAAATAATTAATAATAATGATTATTATTATTAGTATTTGAGTTAAAGTTTCTAAAAAGGCACATCATTTTGTAACTTATGTTCAGTTATGGTGTCTATTACTATTACTATTACTATGAATAGAATATAATATAATATTATGCACGGGTATCCTCATAGCTCATCCTTTTTTCGACATTTCACATTCTAACCTGAAAATCGACCGGCCATAGATTTGGAGCATTTTGACGGGCTTTGAAAAATTGAAACTTTATGAAAACTAACTTAAGAAAAACAAATTGCTGGTATTTAAGTTAGAATATTGAAAAAAAAATGTGGTGGAGTTCCTTATTAGTTAAAAAAAAGATACGTGCGACTTTTTACCTCCCAATATGAACAGAGGGCATTCGAGTACTGGTTTTCAATTTGTTTAAATTAGTAATGAGTAATGGTAATATTTTTTTAATTGGTAGGGCCGGTAGAGTAATCACCCCCCCCCCTCCCCCTCCCTCCCCAACCTCTCTCTAAAGCAAAGGTTTTAATTTGGAATTCCACATTTACGTAATTATAATAATATAATACTTTTTAATGGAATTACTAATGCACATCACGCTTTGCGCTGCCACGTGTTTCCTCCTAAGTTGTTTATCTCATCGATCCACCGGGCGTTATAGCGGTCTCTGGTTCTCCGAGTTCCTCGGGCACAAGTAACCAACGACATTTTTCATTCGAGATGTGTCTATTGTTTTTTGTCACTTTTGTTTTCCACTGTGCTTTATTTTCAGTATTTTGACCTCTATGTTTTATGTGACCAAATTTCGCATCTCTTATTATGTGTATCTATATATCTGGCAATAAATAAATAAATCATCACTTGTATTTTTGGACACATTTGAAACCAATCATACGCGAGCTTTCAAAAGCTCTCCGTTACGACTTAGCTCTGGGTGCAACTTTATCAGGCACAACTTAATTCATTTATTTTTATTGTCTTTAATTCATCCAACGCACAGAGAAAATAATACACAGAGATGCCCTAACGCGCGAGGAAGAAATCAAAATGAAGGGGAGGGGGGCGAGCTAGGCGTGTCGCTAATTTAAGTTAAAAATAAAATAAGTGAAAAGGTTCGACTTGTTTACAAAACCTATTTTTTATTATATTATATTAATTATGGAGTATTTAGTTTGACCCTTTTTATAATTGTTTTGTGATTTGCTTACCGCAGTCAAAATCACGCGACACAAACTTGGACGGCAGTGAACTAAGCTGGTGCCAAAATGGGTGTCACGTCACCTTTGCATCCAGTCGTCGAAATGGAACTTATGGCCAGTCTATTAATTATGACTGGTAGTTCTAGTGGTATGAATGATATAATTTAAATAATCAAATAAAAAGCTTAATTAAATATTTTATGTATATATATCCAAAACAAACTGAAACAAAGTCAGCAGTTGTTGACTTGGTCCAATCATTTCCTATTTCCATTAGCGGGATTATATTTATTCTAATTTTTTTGACATAATTAAATTTAACCCCTCGAGTCTTTTGATAATAAATGATATTTTTTCTTAAATGTGCATGGTTAACTTTCTAATAGCATAAAAACCGTGTTTTTTTCTCTTTCTAACACAGTTTAAATAAAATACGTTACTATAGTACAAAATGAGATAAAATGACTTTTATGAGTCCGTTTCGGGCTGGGAGAAATATTTCCGATAAAGACTCTACGCCTATTTGTTTTCTTTGAGAAATATATCCTAAAAAGACTCGAGGGGTTAAAATAAGTATTCGCTTTTACTACTGTTGGAAATATATCATCCTGCCCGACCAACCCGATCAGCCCGACTCTCCTCCGGGCCAGTAATACGAACACCACAGGGAACGGTGCACTTATAATTTGCATACGCGTGCAGTGTGCAATATGCATGTGCAATCATCTTTGGTTCCAACTCCTCGCGGAATCCCCCCATGTAGTTTATTATAATCAGAGGGGCACTCACATTACGTTACGTTATACAGTATGTACGAGTATGTAGGTAGAATTGTGGAGTGTGGAGTGTGGAGTGTCGGAGGGGAGACATTCAATGGCGTTCCCCTTATTCGAGAGGGAGCTCGTAACTTGTGTAATGTAAATACATTATTTTACAATGCATGTGACGTATTGATTTTTTTGATGAGATAAACCTGACTTGTATTTGGAAAAGCTTTCATGTCATTAAGTTCAGTCATGACCAATCTCTTTGTAATTTCAGTAATTTAGTATGTAATATTGCTATCCTCACTCATCTTTATACAAACAAACGTAAATATTATCAAGAGATACAAACACTCGCATTACTAGAAATACTAACAAATATTTACTCCAAATTCCTGTAACTCATACTACTTTTGGGCAACGGAATTTTAGGTACATTGCTATAAGAATTTTCAGCATTCTTCCAGTTAGCATCAAAATATCTGATTCGCGAAAAAAATTCAGTAAAAAATTGGATTAAGAGTAATGATAGGGCATTTACCGGTGTTATTGATTTAACCATTTACGGAACATATAGTGTATATTCATAGGTATTATAAAATTATAAAATAATATACAAAATAAGTGCCTCAACACAGGCTAGCCAGGTGCCTAGTGAGGCGGGTGCCAAGTGCCTAGTGAGGCGGGTTATGTGAAACTTCAACTTATAACTATGAATTTCTGGTCCTTACATATTACCTGCTGTTATTATATTATTTCCTATTTTCTTTTTATATATCTACTGTATGAACCATTGTACACTTTATTATACATGTATTTTGGTTATAGAAATTAAATTAAACTTAATTACAATAAAGATATTACTATTATTATTATACTATGTTCGGATTTGAAAATATGTGTGGGGAAATATTTTCTTCCTGATTCCCACCGTGAACTAATGAACTTTCGTATTTCCTACAAAAGTCTACTTTAGCGTATCTACAGTTTGACTTTTTATAGTTGACAAAAGTGAGGGCGCTGCAATCATTTAAAACGTTTTAAATGTCAACACCAAGGTAGCTCATAGGAAGATTATTGTAAGTTTAAAAAAGCCTATAATATAAGTTTAAAATAGTCCAAGTGCATGTTTTTTACTTTCCCAAAACGGTATCCAGAAATTTGTATTAAAAGTGAGATGCTTCTTGCAAGGGAGACAATTAGACGGAAAAACTATTTTTTGTATTTCTGAAATTCATGTATCGAAATAACCTTATAGCAGATATTAGATAATTAAAAAATTAAAAAAAATCAAGTTCACAGATCAAAAAAATTAATCAATAAAAACATTAAAAAACGAATTACGATGTTATTATGCATTGTTTCTTAAAAAAGAACTGAAAAAATCGAGTGTGAAATTTTTTTAATCTGACGAACAAAATTCAAAGACATTGTTAGCAGTTTGGTATTGCCGTAGAAATGGAAAAATGTAGTTCCATTTTATTAAATGTCTGAATTTTATTGCCAAGCTATACCTACTTAGTAATCGCATTATCACTGCTTTATAAAAGCTTCATGCTATATTGACTACCCTTCCTTGGGACAGTGAGCAGTTCCACATTGTCATATTTTGCAACCAACTCTTGTCAATTTTCATTAAATTGTTGTACCAAATAGAGAAAGAAATGCAGTTTATTACACATATTTACCTGCAATAGAAATGTGTAATAATGTAGCCACACCTGTCTGAAGAAAGGAGAAACAAAATCGTTTTTCTATGGGCACGATTTTCTGCCTGAATTTTGAATCTGAATGCAATGACAATCTCTTCTAAGCTCTCTGTGGCTCTGTGGTAAAAACTTGTCTAGGGATGCAGGTGAATTATCTTTTTAATTCTTGATGGGTTAAATAAATACTTCCACCATCGAGATTTTACAGCGGTGAGATAAGGAACCCCAGAAATGTTTTTTTTTTCAATTATCAACTTTATAGAAAATTTCTAGTTTGACCGGCCACAGCTCTCGCTGGCCGGTGTAGGTATAGTGTTGCAATCGAGATCCGACAATAATAACAAGTTGTATTGTGTATAATAAACTGTCATAATGGCAATTATTCAGCCAGGTCGTGTTTATAATGGGCAGACAATGCAGTCAGGTGGCCAGGTGGGCTGGTGGGGCTACTTCACTACACTGCCAGACTGCCTGGACCTAGTACAGTACCTATCCGGGCGGATAATCGCTTCTGAGCGATAACTGGTCGAGGCAATTCCGCGGAAAGACGGATGATGGTTCGACTCAAGCCTTCCAATATAAATACCTGGATACTAACTGACAGGCGACAGCTAATCTTTTTCAATCATAATTTCTTTCGTGATGGATCTTCCCCAGCTTATCAATTATTAACTTCCACCTCATGTCGTTATGGATACCATTGTTATGTTGACTCAGTCATCCGTTTAATTAATATCGTGTAATCAAGTATTCTATTTTCCATTAATAACTACTCTTGTATAAATATTGTAGGATTATTTCTCTTTAATGACTTTATTATGTTCCCAGTACACTGTTGTATTTACTATATATATTACTATTAATATATGTTAGTGTTGTCTCCCTCTTACACACACTACTTTTCTATTGTTGTCTCCCTCTAATATTTTGTTCTCTTTTCTCCCTCTTTTATATTATCTCTATTTCACTCTATTGTATTCCGTAACTATATATAACCGATAACTCTGTATTATTCTTTGTTATTACATTTGACCCAAGCGAAACCGGTTGGCGAAAAATAAAATATATTCGTATAAAAAAATATTTTTATTTGCTTACTCCAGGATTTTGGGTCATGTCAAGAGTCGGTAAACCAAGCAAGTAGGTTTGTGCCAAGACAGAATTGTGTGGTGGTCCATCCTCTCTGCCTACCGCAGCGGAGAAATGATGTTATGTACCTCCTAGTCCTAATTAAACCTCCCCATTCAGAATTTCATGTACAAACAACCCTTGTCCCTCTTGCCTCTATTCAAACGCCTAGTTGAAAAAGTAATTTTATGAATTCCCCCCGATAGCAAAGTATGCTCCGACAAATATGTGATTCTGTTATTTAATATGTTATACGAGTATGTATGAGAAATATGACAGTTTATTTTTGAAATGCTAGTTAAGTCAGTAGTCTTGAGATTTTTTATTATATATTTTTGAAATGCTAGTTAAGTCAGTAGTCTTGAGATTTTTTATTATATATTTTTGAAATGCTAGTTAAGTCAGTAGTCTTGAGATTTTTTATTATATATTTTTGAAATGCTAGTTAAGTCAGTAGTCGATTTTTTATTATATATTTTGAAATGCTAGTTAAGTCAGTAGTCTTGAGATTTTTTATTATATATTTTTGAAATGCTAGTTAATTCAGTAGTCTTGAGATTTTTTATTATATATTTTTGAAATGCTAGTTAAGTCAGTAGTCTTGAGATTTTTTATTATATATTTTTGAAATGCTAGTTAAGTCAGTAGTCTTGAGATTTTTTATTATATATTTTTGAAATGCTAGTTAAGTCAGTAGTCTTGAGATTTTTTATTATATATTTTTGAAATGCTAGTTAAGTCAGTAGTCTTGAGATTTTTTATTATATATTTTTGAAATGCTAGTTAAGTCAGTAGTCTTGAGATTTTTTATTATATATTTTTGAAATGCTAGTTAAGTCAGTAGTCTTGAGATTTTTTATTATATATTTTTGAAATGCTAGTTAAGTCAGTAGTCTTGAGATTTTTTATTATATATTTTTGAAATGCTAGTTAAGTCAGTAATCTTGAGATTTTTTATTATATATTTTTTAAATGCTAGTTAAGTCAGTAGTCTTGAGATTTTTTATTATATATTTTTGAAATGCTATTTAAGTCAGTAGTCTTGAGATTATATATTATATATTTTTCAAATGCTATTTAAGTCAGTAGTCTTGAGATTATATATTTTTGAAATGCTAGTTAAGTCAGTAGTCTTGAGATTATATATTATATATTTTTCAAATGCTATTTAAGTCAGTAGTCTTGAGATTTTTTATTATATATTTTTTAAATGCTAGTTAAGTCAGTAGTCTTGAGATTTTTTATTATATATTTTTTTAACGATTGCTTATGCCCTAAGTGACAATGATATTATCGTTCTCCCTCTCTCTTCCGTATTAACATATTTCCCTTTCAAACAATGTTCAGTTTATGCGGGGGGGGGGGGGTATTAAAAACAATTAATAAATATGACCAGTCTTTTTTGCAACTGCATTCGTACTTTGTACTACTCACGTAGAGAGATATAAACACCTGGAAAATAATTATAAATAGGCAACAAATTCGAAATGAATTTCAAATATTTGAATTCGAGCAAGATATTTATCTACCGCTAGAGGCGCTGTGCGTGCCTAGGCGGTATAGTAAGCTGTTGGTTCTACTCGGATAGTCGGCTAGAGTTGGACAGGCCCGCAGAGCGTCAATGAACCCGCAAGGTGGCAATGCAGCGGCCGCACTCGGCCGACCATTTCGGCCTGGATCAAGAGACCGACACTTTCGTTCGACCGGTAAAGAAAGCGCCAGTCCCAACTGCCTATTACGAGCAATATTATTAAACTGCCATTTGGACCTGATCTCCGCGGTCAACTCTTCACTTTCAATGTTACTTGTTAATTCGAGCAAAAAATTAATCACCTGGGCGCCGCGCCATTGCCATTATACCACTGCATCTATGTACAATTGTACATGGACAGGTCATTATGCAGTGTCATATAATATTTTCTGTCGCCATATCATCAGCTTCATCCATGTGTTGTGTGTTTTTATCTTCTTGACATTTCCAGATGAATGAAAGTGAGAAAAATATTACTTGCGACATTTTACAATGAAATATTGTTTTTTTATGTATTCACAAGAAAATAATTCCATGTACTCGTACATGAATCTTGGTCGTTTTTAGATTTGTTCAGTTGGTAGGAATTTTAGCTTGCATTTGTGGAATCGCCACGCAGAGCGAGCAGCAACTTTAAAAAAAATTGTCAATGAAATAAGGAACTTCAGTTCCTTTTTAATTTAATTTAATTTTTTTTTATTATTATTAATGATGACGTTCAAACTTAAATACCAGTATTTTTCTTTTTTTTTTCTTAAGTTAGTTTTCATAGTTAAAATAATTTTCAAAGTTTCAATTTTTCAAAGCCCGCCAAAACGCTTCAAATCTATGGCCGATTGGTTTTGATCTGTTTTTAGGATCACAGCGCCCTTGAGGTGATTTTTCACAAAAACGGCGCTATACAAATCATCCAATTATTATTATTATTATTAAAGAATAATAATATTATTGAGCATTAATACTATCATAATATCCAAAATGTTAATTGGTTTGCTCGTGAATACTCTAATTTATATCAATAATAATAGTTTTTTTATATTGAACAACAATTACAGAGCTTAAAGTCACCCAAATTGTGTTAAAATTTCGCCAAAACTATGTGATCAGACTGATCTCACCCAATTTACCCTATAATTGTTCACATCGTTTCTAACTAATTTAAAAGTCTGTAAAAAATATTCTGTTCTATTGCATAATCGTGTCTATTCAAGGAATTTCTTTAATGGAATGAAATTCCTTATCATACCACACCTACTTGGTACTTCCAACTTACACAACGTTAAACTGTCGCATTTGTTACATGTACCTACCTACCCAGTAAATAGGTTGTTTGGCCCAGATAAGATAACGCAGTTCAATAGTTCTTTATAAAAAAAACAACAAAGAAACATAAAATCTATAAATATTCGTTGCTACCAAAGATCCCCAAGTCATGAGTTTATAAAACGTTTTATTCAGTACCGAAGCAGTGCTTCGTTTATCCATTCCTTTCCTTCCGCCTCTCAAAATTCCCCAATAAGGAACTCCAGTGAAAAATATATGTATTCATATAGATCAGCAAATGCCGATTCTGAAAACATAACTTTTATTATAATTATACGAAGAATTTGTAAATCGTTATTTAAGTGAATAAAAAATCATCTCATCAAAACACCTTGTTATGTTGTTACCATTGCATTTGGAACATGTGACGTCACGTGCGCATTCTGTTTTTAGATAACTATGAACATTTTTGTTTCGTATTTTTAATATATTTTTTTATTTAGTTTTTGCGAAATTTAAACTTAATTTGGGTGACTTTAACTCTGTAATTGTTGTTCAATATAAAAAAAACTGTTACGAATGAAATAAATCAGAGTATCCATGAGCAAATCAATTATCAATACGGATATTATGATAATGTTAATGCTCAATACTATTATTATTCTTTGAGTTAATGTTTCTAAAAAGGTACTTTTTTTTTTTGCTTATGTTTAGTTATGGTTTACTATGAATAGAATATAAAATTATGTACGGTAAAGCTCATCCATGTTCTAAGATTAATTTCATTTATGAGAAGTAGACAGTATGAACATTTTAAATTCGGGAAGCCAGCCATCGAACGATGTGCTTTTTATTAGAGTGAACTGCTACAAACTACAAGGGGATAGTACCCGAAACGTTTAATGTTTCCAATTTAATACCGCATGGCCGTTAAGTTAGAAAATAAATTAATAAATACGTATCAAAGAACTCCCACGAGAGATGGGAGACCAACACGCGCGCGCCCTGGCATAATGCATAAGAAATAATATTGTTCAACACTGTACATAAACAGAAACAGCCAGCAGCCGCTCCTCCATACTTCAATTGTGTTCATTAATTCAGTATTCAGTAATTCAGTGCCCGTCTGGTCGACGCCCTAAACAGACGCTGTATCACAATGGCCATTCGATGAGGAAGTTATTACGGACAAAGTGATTTCATGTCGATCATTCCGTCGCGAATCAACACGCGAATGTCGCTATTCCCCCCGATCTAATAAGTCTATTCCGCAGACTGGATCCAGATCCAGGGGGGGTCACCGGTCGCGACCCTCGCGGAGTCTCGCGACGCGACTCGCTAGCAATCTCACACTATCGCTCGAACGAGTCGAACGCGCCGGTTGACAATAAAAGTACCCACTCAACAATATTGTTATCTTCATTCATAAAGTTTTTTTCTCACCTGGCAACTATTTATAAAGTGGTGTTTGTTGCGCTGCGTTTTGTCTATGAGTGCGAGTTCTATTTTTGAAAGTTTTCGTTTCGGCGGCGATTCGAATCTTCGTCTCGGTACAATTTGGCGGGCTTTCAAATGCGGAGTTGAATTGTTTATTCTGTGAATGTTGGTGACTCGTAATTCAATTCGTAATGTATAGCGAATTTATTATTCCTCGTCCTGTTGTCTACGCGGGTGAATCACGCAAGAGTCATAAGATCTTTTAGGGATAGCGTGTCGACCTCCGGTCGTATCGACAAAACAATGATAAGACTCGGTTCTACCAGTTTAGTTTATTCGGAGTTTTCTCGCGATCGGGTCATGTCGTACCATCCAGTCAATATCAATAATTTGTCTAACCCGTCGCTGATAAACTGTTATCGGACGCGCAGTGTTGACCCCGCAAAATGTGATTACTCAGTATTTTTAAAGAAGTGACAACATCGTGTTTTGATATTTCAATGTGAGCATGGATCAAGAACGTTATTCACTTTTGCTTTTGAGTGGACAGCGAGTGATGCGAGAGTGAAACACTCACCAGTTTTCATATTTGTTATCATCGTTGTGATTTTTAGTGAAAATTTTGAAAAATTTTTAGCAAAGCCCAATTTTGAGCGTGCTTTCGGGTTTACAGTGAGTGATAAGAGAGTGACTTATTGAATTGTTCGGTGAAAATCTAGTATGCTTTCATCGTTGTTGTCAGCTTTGTGGTTCTGAGTGAACACTGGGTAAAGGACTGGATGATCCTCGTTAGTTTTTCGGTTGATTTTATGGTTTTGAGTTAAGTTAGAGTAAACGAATGGAATTTTTTTAACTAAGCTCCCAATATATTCGCGTTTTAGCGAAATTAGTGGAATTTTTTCAAAGAAACCCCTAAAAAAAATTTTTTTCATTGACTTTCATCGTTGTGGCTCTGAGTGAAGTCTGAGTGAATCAAATGACCGGAATGTTTTCGACTAAGCCCAAGATGAGCGTGCGCAGCTCGAGCGAGTTCAGCGAGATCGAGGACTGCGCCGAGCTGGAGTACGACATGTGGGACGGGCAGTTCGACTTTGTGGGCCCCGAGGGGCGCGGGCGGCCCGTCCTGGCCTCGGACGTGTCCGACGGCCTGGAAGACCTGTTCACCGGGGGCCCGCTGACCCCTCACCTGAAGGGCGGCACCAACGGGGGCAAGAAGACGGTGGCGCATCAGTGGTGCGACAATCTCACGGGACAAGTAATTATCTACAATGTCTATATTCATAATATATTACGGCTTATAGGTACAACAAGTTAGAGTCCGGATAGAAAATGATTCGAAAGAATACTTGTTGAAAAAATATTTAAAATACTGGAAAACACATGTCTGACGTATTATAAATAATTTGGCATATTGATTATTTAGATACCTATATTAATAATTTACAGAAAAAAAATGTAATATGCAGCTTGGCTTTTTTTCATTACGAAGCTGCTAACTATGTATTTGAACATTTATTTAACATTAAAAAAAAATTCGTATTCGTTTTGAAGAAACCAAGCAAAACATCATAATTCGTTTTTTTTTTTATTTATGTTCTTGATCTGTGAATTTGATTTTATTTTTATTTATTTATTTACCTAACATTTAATACATGGTTAATTCGATACATACATTTCAGAAATTCGAAAAAAAATCACCCTTTGCATGTAATTATCTTGCTCGCAAAACGTTAAATAATTAAAAAAAGTTTAAATATAAAATTGTCTTGGAATATGTCAATATCAATTGTCTTCCTATGAGCCATCTTGGTGACACACCATTTAAAACATTTGGAATGATCGCAACCGCCTCTTTTTTGTCTACTATTAAATGTCAGACTTGTGAAATGTAGGTATAAATGTTCTGATTTGTACTGGATTATGGCTTGAAACAGAATTTTATTTCTATGAGAAATATTTTTTAATAAATTCTATTATAACCACACCTTTTTTAGGTAGGCATGATAAGAAATATTTTTTAATAAATTCTATTATAACCACACCTTTTTTAGGTAGGCATGATAATTTAGAAAAATAATCATTTTATTAATTAAACAAGAAATCTCCACGTTTTCCTCTTAATTATGAATCAATTAATATTTATCAAATATGCATTATTTGCATACCACTTATTTACTTTCGGGTGTTTAAATAAAATAATATTGCATGAAAGTAATAACGTTATCGCCTTATACAATTATGTATATTTACCGCGAATATACGAGTACTTCGAGGTAAAATCCAGTTGCGCGAAATGCAACAGTCAACCCACCCACTGTCACTAGCCCACACGGAGTAGCATTGTGGAAAGCAACGTTTTACCCTTATACGTTTTCAATCGGCAACACTGTATAACAAAATATCCACTACCGAGGTAATTTAACATTATTTTAGATACATATTTATTACTACAATCAAATGCTCTTAAATGATAGTACCTTCAGTCCTGAAATTTTATGGCAACATGCTACGCTAGCGCCCTCTAGCGACTCGAGTTGAATGAATTGGTTTTTTTCCTAATTTTAATAGATTCTTGTGAAATAAATAAATAAAAAATATTTATCAGGTAACCTACATATGATTTTGCTCATTTTTTGCTCATGTAATATATATATATAAGAGGCCATTAGGATTGTATTAACATTTAAAGCCTCACTGCTCCGCATACTGTCTAAATCGTTTATAAGAAGAAAAAAAACATTTATTATAATAGCAACACAGTCTGAAAGCGCTGTATTCCGGGCCGCTAGAGGCGCTACTGTAGCATGTTACCAGTCTTTTGACAAAGCTACGCGTGTAATCAAATATCATAGAGGTCGATTTATATAATTTATTAAGAATATATTTCACGGAAAATCTATTAAAATGCATGGAAAAACCCAATTTCGCCAACTCACGCCGCTAGGGGCGCTGGTGTAGCATATTGCCATCGCAATGTATGATAAATATCAGGAGCTGCGCGTAATGTCATTTGGTTATTTTATCGCCGCATTTGGAATTCGCATTTAGATTTCTCCAGATTAAAATCACAGTAAAACAATCAATATGTTGGAGCTATTTGATAATATTGAATAATCAGCCATTGTTCATATTCACATAACAAATAATGGTATAGGAAATGGGTTTATCTAATAATGAATGGCATGATAAGAAAACGTTCAATTGTTACGTGAATATTTCACTGATAGTATCTGAAAATATAAAAGAGATGCATGTTTACAACTGCAAAGAGCTCGCATGAAACAATGTCTAGTATTTTGACTATGAATCGCTTTGTTCCTATTTATTCCCCAGTTGCAGATTCTTGAAAGAATCTCCATAATCCTATGAATAAACAGTGATACATACTCGTATTTATATGCGGAACGATTTTAATGCCACGATTTCTATGAAATTCTCAGGTAAATCTCTTTAATCCTATTTTTATAGTAAAAAAATATTATTTAAATCAAATGTGGTTTTTTAAGTTTAGCTGTGTATAGTTATTTTGCATGTGATAGCTATTTCGCCTTTTGAAGACAGTGTGGTGGTGGTGGTGCCGCTGACGGACGAGATATACATGCATATTTATAGCAAATCTATAGATACCACACAGCAAATAACACATGGAGATGCCCTAAGACGTAAGGGGAAGAAACCTAAATAAGGGAGGCGATCCAGACATGCCGCCAATCTAAATAAACGGTAAATAAGTTAAAAGGTTCGGCAGTCAGAGTCACGCGAAACAAACGTGGACATTTAAGGTTTTTGTTTTTATTTCCAATCACCTTGATCATATTTCTAAAGAAATTGTCTAATACTATATATTGTTTGATAGGTATCCTGAAAAGTTTCCTCGTTTAATTAAGTTTCCACGTGTTAACATCACTATACCTAGCAGAACTTCATTGATAAGTAATAATTATATAAAATACACTTTTTAACTTTATTCCACTTTTATTTTTGACCATGACCGGTTTCAGCCTGTGACGGCTATCTTGAGACTGGTATAATTAATGCTTAAACTATAGTTTATGTACAATTCTGAATATCAGGGGTTACAAACCATGATTTTACTTAGATTATATTTTTCAGTATTGTTACATCATTTTTTTACAAAACTTGACTTATATGGTACTCTTGAATTTATTCATAATATTATTTATATATCAATCTGGTTTCAAAAATTAAAAATATTTATATTAAAGTGTACAGGTATCTACCAATAATATAGAATGAATATCATACACCACGGTTTTACCTAGTAATATTCGGATTCCTATAAGATCCTTGTATTATTATCTATATTCATATGCATAGTGGTAGGCATAGCGGTTAGAGTGCCACACTACACGTTGTTTTCCGATAATGTTTAGATTCTTGTAATTCTCCGGGGAATCTCTCTATGGCGATTCCTATGAAGTTATCTTAACTAATTCAGATGGCGTCATAACATTAGTCCCACAGAGTTACCCGGCTGTTGAACTCCTCACCTCATCCCATTCGTGTCGGCTGTCCACTGATCGCCGGTTCCCGCTCACGGCAGGTGTACAATGAAGATGATATAAGTTGATGCAGAAATGATTATCGAGTAAATGGACATCGTGAGTAACGCACGTGGAATTAATAACTAGGGACATGTATATTTATGTAAATTGCTAACTGTTTCGTTAGTCTTTTATTCCCTATATTACATCTATGCGTGTAAAGTGGGAAGTCGGGATAGTTATACTTTATTAGAAGTTGGTGGCACCAGAAGATTTTATCAACTTTATAATATAGACATATATTTTAAGCGCCATGAAATGGGGTCATTGGGGCTCAGTAGAAAACAGGTAACTTAGTTGACTGTCGAGTTTTTTATTAGTTCACAATATAAAACACATTCTTTACTAGTAGGTATTGTGGGTTTCACTTATTACATGAAAACTATTTCTACGGGTAATCTGCACACGGTCCAGTGGGGAGATTACCAGTCGTCTCGATGTTGGTGTTGAAAACCATTGAGAGCAGACTGTACTTCCGGTACGGGGAGGTTTTGGTGCCGGGCGGACACGCGGCTCGGATTCCGCTTGACGATCGGTTTTAGACGGTTCAAGAGGAGGTTCAGCAGGAGGGCAGAGGCGCTCTACTGCTGTCTGGTGATTCCTACGGGTGTTGGTATGCGCCTTGATGGAGCCACAGCGTCGGAGGACAGGAGGCGAAAGCCACTCGACTCCACTTGAACGGTGGGCGTTTGGTTTCGGCGATTCCTGCCAAGTCGGTGGGTATTTCTTCCCGCAGCGTCTCGGGCTGGGGAGGCAAGCGGCCCGCTTGCTTTGTAGGAGACGGAAGTCTCGACTACAACGACTGACCCGATTTTCTCGACTAACTTTTCTTTGTCCAAAATCTGCATTTTCAATCATATCCGAACTTTTCTTCGGGTTCCTTCGTGAACTCCGAACTGTGCCTCGGTGGCTTGTAATTGGTTCGCCGTTGCTGACCAAGTTAATCCCCTTACCTGCTCGCTGCTTCTGGCGACTGCAAAATTCGCGGAATTTTAAGCCGGTCGTTTGTACATTAGCCGCATGTATACAGACCTCGGGTACCGTTTTAGAGATTAGAATAAATCGGTGTTTTCCGCACTTGTATGACTTGTATCCATTTACAAATATTGCGATATATGCACCTGTGTCATGCTATCTAATTTGGTTGGTGTTTTCTGAAATACATAAAAGAGGGCAATAAGAAGTCCTTTTTTGGGCAAAAGGCACAACAATACGTTGGGCAGAATTGGACGGTCGGAAACAAAAAGATATTATTGCATTCGCCCACATATCGAATGTAAGATCAGCTTATTAAGGTTAGTAAGTGTTTTCATTTGTATGTGGGCATTTTTTTAGATATATATATATATATATTGCTTTAATCTTAATTTTTAGGGTATAAAACCCGTTACTTTGGTGTGGGCTATTTACATGCCGCATCCGTTGGTTTCTTTCAATGGAAAGATGGTATGGCCTAGCAGGCTAGCCTAACAAGTTTGTAAATGGCACAACGTTATTATATATTTATTTAACCTAATAGGTGGTTTTTGCATACCTCTACCATAGAGTCATAGAGTTGCGTATGTAATATCTCGTCGGAGGGGGTTCCAGTATGAGCACGGTTGAGTGGTGTGGGGTTGGGGGGCAGTTTCTGTTTGCCGGTCTGCCGAGCGATCTCAATACGGTGGACGTTGAGGGAAGTTACCCTCAACTAAGTGGAACCAATTTGTTCGCTTCGTGTTCAAGTATAATAAATCAATGACTCCTACCGACATGTGAGTAGGTGGAATATTAGTAGGAATTAACAATAGCTGGCGCAAGAAATTAATAAACAAATTTTGATTTTTTTACATAAATACATTGATCTAAGTAGGTACGAGCCATCTGCAGCAATCGATAAGTAGTGACTTAGATACCGACTCCATGATTTCAATGCATCGTTATCGTTTGCTATCATTATCGTCGTTATATATTATTATCTAAACAATTATGTAGGTTTCAAAAAAACTAAATTCTTTAATATATTTTATCTGTTGTATTTTTTTACAAGTCACTTCAATTGAATTTAGCGTATTGATAAAAAAAATCACGTACGAGGTGCGTTCAAAAGAAAGGGTGAATTTTTAATTTTCGCGGGCTGTGTACATTCGATTATCGTTTTTTTTTGTTATGTTGGTACACATATGTTTATCATATGTTAGCATTATCAGCCATTTTGGATTAGTGGTTTGTTTTTGACAACTGGAAAGGTTAGCCAACGCACCTAAAATGTTTACTGTGGCATTCGGCGAGTGTACTTTGTCTCAAAAAAGTGTTTATAAATGGTAAACGCTCTTTACAGAAGGTCGAGAAGATGTTAATGACGATGAGCGTCCTGGAGTTGCAACCACGTCAACAAACGAAGAAAACATCGAAACAGTGGGAAAATGGTTTTGGAAAATCGTCGAATCACTATTAGGGAAGTTGCAGAGGATGTTGGCATATCAATCGGCTCATGCCATGCAATTTTCTCTGATGTTTTGGGCATGAAACGTGTGGCAGCGAAGTTTGTTCCGAAATTGCTAAATTTTGAGCAAAAGCAACGTCGCATTAGTATCGCTCATGAGTTCTTGAATGACGTCAACGACGATCCAGATTTGCTCAAAAGGGTCATAACTGGTGATGAAACGTGGGTATACGAGTATGGTTATGACGTCGAAACCAACGCCCAATCATCCCAATGGAAGCGGCCAGAAGAGACAAGACCGAAAAAAGCACGCAAAGTTCGATCAAATGTGAAGGTTTTGCTCACTGTTTACTTCGATTACAATGGCGTGGTGCATCATGAGTTCTTGCCAACAGGTCGTACGGTTAATAAGGAATACTACGAGGAAGTTATGCAACGTTTGCGTGAAGCAATACGGCTCAAACGATCGGAATTGTGGCAAAACAAATCATAGATTTTGCATCACGATAATGCACCAGCTCACATATCAATGCTCGTTCGTGTTTATTTGGCCAAAAACGACACCGTTATCATGTCTCAACCACCGTATTCACCAGATTTGGCTCCCTGCTACTTTTTCCTATTCCCGAAACTGAAGAGACCAATGAAAGGAAAGCGTTTTGCCACAATTGATGAGATAAGGTCAGAATCGAAGAACGAGCTGATGGCCATACCGAAAAGCGCATTCCAGAAGTGCTTCGAGGATTGGAAGAAGCGCTGGCATAAGTGCATTATATCTGAGGGGGGTTATTTTGAAGGGGAGAAAATGGATATTGATGAATATATAAATACTTTTCGAAAAAATTCAAAATTCATCCTTTCTTTTGAACACACCCCGTACGTGGGTATAACTGTTTTGTGTCACACGAAAATACTTGGTGGGGTTGACAAGAATGATTGGGATTAAACCTAACGTTACAAAAACGTTCAACACTAACCATTCCTCTTTTTTGTCATGTTCGAATGCTTTCGGTGATTATCTCCGTCCTGATTCTAATAATATTTGAACATTCACAAATATTATAACGGTCACAATTGATTTCGTTTTGCCTTTTGCTATTCTGAACTGCCTCAAACTCTGGGAGCGCGTTTATCAGATTGTCGTTTGATAAAAATAACATATTTACGATTTATTTCAAATACTATATTGAATGTTCGTAATCTCATTGGTAGGAATCCTTTCGTCGCTAGTCCTATGACAAAATACTGCTTTCATTTCACGTGTTTTCTTTTTGGAAGCATTACTACTTGTACAATACAGTTAGTTAGGTACATAAATAGAGATATAAATTGGCACTGAACACCTTTGGAAATATTTCATGAACAATGTAGGTATTTTTTATCGTTATCGTTACCTTATTTATTTCATGTCAACCTAGTCGTATGTAGCATGTCCAAAATACACATTACAATGCTGCAACAGCTGGGAAAAAAGATAAAGGTGTTTTGAATCATATCAGCACAGAGGAATTCCATCAACCTATGAATTGACAGTAAACATACGGATTATTAATAGCCTAACCTTCTTCATCCCTTTATCTATTACCACATTGCGATTAAGTGCATGCAAATATGTATTTTTCATATACTCGTACATTCTCGTACTTGCATATTTTTAGACTAGTGAAATAAGCCATCTTCCAAAATAGAAACATTACTGGAGATAAAAATGTACTCGTGACTTAATTCTAAGTTAGAACATGTTGTATTCAGAAGAGTATTTCGATTATCCGCATTCATTTTAGAGTTCAAAATAAAGGTCTAGGGATGTGTTCATCCATATATCTGATAATTTGACAGCTACTTGAGAAATGCGACCTGTTCCCTTATACGTTGTAACGGAATAAACAAATGACAGTCATAGTCACAAACCATATGTATTTTTGTAGCTATCTAAATCGCTCCTTCTAGCTAACTCCTATAAAGTTCTCTCAAAATGACTTATGGCGGCTTTTAACTTTGCTGTTATTTTAATGAACGCGGATTTAAGGCATTAAAACCTCTAACTTTCTTTATTACACGATATGTATTTTGCCACAAAAAATGTATTAAACAAAGAAGTTATTTTTTAATGTTTTCTTCCATCTTTTCACAGTCGATATTGTATAGAAGAAATTTTGATTAATTGTTTTTGTGTTTAATTCCTTGAACTTTAATGTAAATCAAATTTAGTAATGTTATTATCAAGTTCTGTAAGTATTTTAGTTTTTATTATTGTGACAGCTGTTTCGGCATTCAAGGCCATTTTCAAGCATTGCGACGTCTTACTTATATGATTTTATTTACTCCCACCCAATTCTAATTTGGACGGCGATTAAAATTATTTATTACCGGTTAAACCGATTTAGTTTTTCACTCGAGGATTGTCACAGATTAAAATTAATTTATCTATGGACATTTTCTTCAACCTTTTACATGGAAACTAAGTTGAGACAGAATCTAATGAACTCGTTTTCCATCCATTCGCAGGACCATTCCATTGTCCCTGTTATTTTTGGCGAGTTTAGCTTGAATGTGCACATTAATAGTTCTGTTCTTTCGAACATATAAATTTTCCTTTGTAACTAAAATACTCGTTGGTCATACTTCATAGTTCATACGGTTTACGACCCTCCAAGTTCAGAACATCGACCAGAGCATTCACCTAAAAGCCATTCAAACGTGAACGAAAACAACATTTTCAAATTCAATTAACTCAATCTATATGTACTCTGTTTTTGGTTGAAATTATGGCAAGGGCGCCTTATAATCACTAATTATTGACTATTCAACAAAATGTAACTACTAACGTAAATCAGCATTGATCAATTATAATGATATGTAGTTTTCTTGATTAATGGGTGGGAAATGTTATACAAGATGACCTTTATTCTTATAATATGTTGAAGATCCATTTTTTCATGAAAAGGTTTTTTATTATTTTACAAGACATCATTATTTATGATCGAATTTCTCGAGCTCCACTGGACTTCAAAGTAAATGACGACTTGCATTTGAACCATCAAATTAATTGTGTAACCTGAAATAATATTCTGGTAGCAAAAAATAATCAGTAGTCCACAAATTGTTTTGCTCTTCTACTAATTTGGTTATATTTAAGGAATAACAGTAACCTAATCCAACTTTATAGTATATTTCGAGAAATCACAATAAAATCCTTATTTCTTTGTGCCTTATTTGATGATCAACCCTGCAAGACTAATCATATTTTTATACGTAAAGACTAATTATTTGTCAATTTAACTAACACTGCTGTCGACCCTCACAAATTGCTTTTTTGTTTTGTTTTAGAAGGTTTCAAATTTGTATGTTATTTTATAAAACAACTTAATATAAAGGATAAAAAATAAAAACATATTTATAGTTTATAGTATTTATTTATAAAAATAGGTAATAATCGTAATGCTCTAATAAAAACATGTTTATAGTATTTATTTATAAAAATAGGTAATAATCGTAATGCTCTAATAATAACATGTTTATAGTTTATAGTATTTATTTAGAAAAATAGGTAATAATCGTAATGCTCTAATAATAGCATGTTTATAGTATTTATTTAGAAAAATAGGTAATAATCGTAATGCTCTAATAAAAACATGTTTATAGTTTATAGTATTTATTTATAAAAATAGGTAATAATCGTAATGCTCTAATAATAGCATGTTTATAGTTTATAGTATTTATTTAGAAAAATAGGTAATAATCGTAATGCTCTAATAATAGCATGTTTATAGTTTATAGTATTTATTTAGAAAAATAGGTAATAATCGTAATGCTCTAATAAAAACATGTTTATAGTTTATAGTATTTATTTATAAAAATAGGTAATAATCGTAATGCTCTAATAATAGCATGTTTATAGTTTATAGTATTTATTTAGAAAAATAGGTAATAATCGTGATGCTCTAATAAAAACATGTTTATACTTTATAGTATTTATTTATAAAAATAGGTAATAATCGTAATACTCTAATAAAAACATGTTTATACTTTATAGTATTTATTTATAAAAACATGTTTATACTTTATAGTATTTATTTATAAAAACATGTTTATACTCGTAATGCTCTAATTTTTTGAGATTTTTGAGGCACGGAGAACTATCGCGATCGGCGCATTTATCAGAGAGCTACAACCTAAAATGCACACAGTGTTAGTCGAAACGACTGATATTAGTATTCTAGGATTAACGAGGTTTACGTGATTCGGAGATGCAAATGAAGTGAACCCATGAAAATGTTCACTTATTTTGAAATTTCAACATTGCGTAAAAATCAATTTAACCTTTCCCATGTAAAATTCCTTAGCTTGAAAGTACACAACTTAATCTCCTCCATTGGTGACAACTGTTTGATGAGACTGGTGAGTGATGAGGTAATGTCAACACAATTTGTCGTACTTATACCTATGTCGTCATCGTTTATCTTGGCACGTTTTATAAAAATAAATAAATTGTATGATCCTACTCGTACCAAATACAATCATGCTTGGATGCGCCGTAGATATATTTGTCTTTTGGCAGAACAGACTAAATCACAAGTGTGACACTGACCTTCATACACAACAAATTATAAATTTCCTTCAATTGGGGGGGCGCTTTCAATTTTAAATAATTAACTAACTAACCATCACGCCGTTTCCCCGAAAGGGTAGGCAGAGAGAACGGATCGCCAAACAACTCGGTCTTGCCATGCACTTCTTGCTTCATTCACATTCATACAATCTCATACATTCCCTTCTGTTATTCCGACTTCTCGACATGGCCCGACTCAAGTATTTGATTCACTTGATCATGCCACGTCTTCCTCGGACGTCCCGGCTCCTTCTTCCATTCACATTCGCGTCATATATTTTCCTTACACTTTTCTTTTTCGTTCATTCGCTCTACATGGCGAAACCATCTAAGCGTCCCTTTCTTAATATTAATCTTAGTTTTATTTCGTAATAGTTCATCTTAATTTAAATAATGGCTTCGAAATCATTCGAATTAATACTAAAATACAGTTAGAATAATCGATACATTATAACAATCAAACGAAAGGATGTTTCAATTTATGTAGATTTTCGATCACGATATTGAAATTCTTTATCATTGTATTTTTAGACAAATAAACATCTATCATTAGAGTATTTAAAATGTTTCGAACCTTAAATGTAGACTCTCGAAAAGAAACACTTTCAACTGAACGTATTTTCGTAAGTTTGGATATTCGTGAAAAAATATCACATTAATCCGATTCGTTTCATTCTAGTAATGTGTGTAACATTTTTTTTACTATTCAATATACTGCCGTTGTGAGTAAAAACACAGTATCTTCCTTGGGAGTCTCAAGAAAGATACTGTGTTTTTACTTACCACGACAGTATAGCTAACTACAACTACCTATTTTTAATTATATCATTATGTACAACGATCAAAATGATAAAGATTTTTCTGCGAGTAATTAAAACGTAAGATGAGGTTACTAATTATTCTCAATTATGTTAAGTCGATATTATTTATCCCTGACCTAAATTTGCCGGTCTGAAGGTGCCAAAAGCAGGGTTTATTTATTTATTATGTTTACAGCGGATAAAGGGTTAACTTTATTAAAAATATTTCAGATAAGTAAGAATGAATAAATAGTAACCGTCCTATACTACCATGGTAAATTAAAACACAGTATCGTCCTTAAGACTCTGAGAACTGTGTTTTTACTTACTATGGCCGTATAACGGTGTACAATAATATGTAAAAATAAAACAATACGTAAGTTTAAGAAAAAACAAGACAAAGTAAAGACAAGACAAAAAAAAACAATTTTGTAATATATCTATTTCATTCTATTGTATTTTGTACCTATACGAGGTGCGTTCAAAAGAAAAGATGAATTTCGGATTTTTTCGAAAAGTATTTATTTATTCATCAATATCCATTTTCTCCCCTTCAAAGTAATCCCACTCAGATATAATGCACTTATGCCAGGGCTTCTTCCAATCCTCGAAGCACTTCTGGAATGCGCTTTTCGGTATGGCCATCAGCTCGTTCTTCGATTCTGACTTTATCTCATCAATTGTGGCAAAACGCTTTCCTTTCATTGGTCTCTTCAGTTTCGGGAAGAGGAAAAAGTAGCAGGGAGCCAAATCTGGTGAATACGGTGGTTGAGGCATGATTACGATGTTGTTTTTGGCCAAATAATCACGAACAAGGATTGATGTGTGAGCTGGTGCATTATCGTGATGCAAAATCCATGATTTGTTTTTCCACAATTCCGATCGTTTGAGCCGTATTGCTTCACGCAAACGTTGCATAACTTCCTTGTACTCGTAGTATTCCTTATTAACCGTACGACCTGTTGGCAAGAACTCATGATGCACCACGCCATTGTAATCGAAGTAAACAGTGAGCAAAACCTTCACATTTGATCGAACTTTGCGTGCTTTTTTCGGTCTTGGCTCTTCTGGCCGCTTCCATTGGGATGATTGGGCCTTGGTTTCGACGTCAGAACCATACTCGTATACCCACGTTTCATCACCAGTTATGACCCTTTTGAGCAAATCTGGATCGTCGTTGACGTCATTCAAGAACTCCTGAGCGATACTAATGCGACGTTGCTTTTGCTCAAAATTTAGCAATTTCGGAACAAACTTCGCTGCCACACGTTTCATGCCCAAAACATCAGAGAAAATTGCACGGCGTGAGCCGATTGATATGCCAACATCCTCTGCAGCTTCCCTAATAGTGATTCGAAGATTTTCCAAAACCATTTTCTTCATTGTTTAGATGTTTTCTTCGTTTGTTGACGTGGTTGAAAAATTAATACATATTCTTTGATCCATTTTTTTTCAAAAGTAAAAAATCTAAGAACACACAAAAACATGACTAACCTTTCCAGTTGTCTAAAACAAACCACTAATCCAAAATGGCTGATAATGCTAACATATGTTAAACATATGTGTATCAACATAACAAAAAAAATCGATAATCGAATGTACACAGCCCCGCGAAAATTCAAAATTGACCTTTTCTTTTGAACACACGTATATAACCGATAACTCTGTATTAGAATTTAGTTATTATACTTACCCTGATGAAGCTTGAGTTAAGCGAAACCGGTTGGTAAAATTAAATATATTCGTGGTTTATAACAACGTGTTTCATTTACTTAAGCCAAAATAAAGTTTGCGTCAACTAAAGTCAAGTGAAAACCAGAGATTCGAAAAATTTTGGGGGCTATCGCTAAATATATCCAAAATCTTGCCACTACAGTGGATGTTGTATAGTCGACACATTCGCACAAGAGGTAGGGAGAGCGTTAAGTTGGGTTCTTTGGAAAGGAATATGGAAAGTTTTGGGGTTTCTCAGTTGACGGTGATTCCTATTTATTTTGATTGTGGCCAAGATGGATGATTCTACATGGTTACTTATAATTTTTAAATGAAATTTGATGTGATTTTTGACATGACGTTCATTAAATATTTCTAATCTGAAATATTCTAAGCGTTTCTTAAAGTCCGTAAGCAATGTGCACAATATTATTCTATAGGAGCCCGAATTGTCTCAAGGGTGAGAAAACTTTGAAAGTTTTTTTGGTTTCGGTTTTATTTTATTACAAGATTTTTTTTTAATGTATCGTTTTTTTATTATTCATATGTTAGTAGCATTCCCCTTTTTCTTACAATAATAAATCTATAAATTCAGAATCGTGCAAAGAGAAACCTAGAAATGCGCATGCAACAACAATTTAGGATGCACACTACACAATGAATACCGCACACCTTCAACTTAGGTATATTAGAGGTTCAACTTTGTTTACACCTCTCTGTATAGTGTAGAATGAAAGCAGCTTTCTTATCTACCACAGCCATGTGCTAACTGACTTTTATTTATAAACTGGTTTTCTTTTTTTTTTTTTTATATATATATACTCATGCCTTTCTTTCTCCAAAATTCATAATCTCTTCGACCAGTCTTTACAAAAAGCAATAAAACATTTGTTTATTACAATTTTAATTATTAGTTTTATCACAGCTGCAACCAAATCCATCGTGTCTCATATGGCTACCATGTGTTGGATAAAATCAAGGAGGGGAATATAATTATGCGATGTTCTTTCATAATATATATTTTTTATCAGTACTCGTACAGCCCAGTCCCGACATGTGGCTTTCTAAATGGGATCTGGCGTCGATTCATACAGCGGGCAGTGGGAGTGGGGTGGGCACTGATTACATAGGGGAGTATTACTTGTACGCGTGAATGCAATTCCTAAAGGTGGCGTGAATAACATTCATACATCGTGTTTGATTTAGATCACTTGGAAGATAACAAAATGATTTTATTTTCTCAAAAATACTGAGTGAATATTTTGAGACTTTGTGTTGGGGTTTCGTCATTCCTTGTATTTGGAGTAAATTTAATCAGTTTTTTTTTTTTAATTTTTCTCTTTATCTTCGACATTCGTCGAGGTCACATTTCAACACTTATTGTCAGGTAAGTAGATAAGTCAGGCGAGTACGAATTTAAAAAAAAAATTAAGTAATTTACAAAAATAAATGATGTCCTATATTCTATACCATAGGTTCCCAATCTTTTTTCCCCCGTTTGTCGTTATTTTAATTTATTTATTATTATCGATTCGCATTTTACAATTTTTTTTTCTTATGCTTGGAATATGTCAGCTTTATGCATCGTAAATTAAAATATCGTTATAAATAATACCTGAAAGTAACGTAGTGGGTATATGTTTCGATTAATTTACATCGATTAGATCTCTTTCGGCGATACATCAGTGCTTTCTCCTGGTGTTGGCCATTGCGCCTGGTTGCACAGACTATTGTACCTTCGGATTGCTCCATGCACCGTTTAGGCAAGCAAATTAGTCAACCTTTTATGTTTACCGATTCAGTTACCTGCTGGCACTGAAGAATACACCGATAGAACTCTGTTGTGGGCGTGGCTGTATGCTCGAAGTAAGCTTATTTTTCTGAGGCGTAGAAGTAAAAAGGTGTTATTGTAAACTGGCGATATAAGTTTTCTTTCAAAACGGTACTCTGCCGTGGTAAGTAAAAACACAGTAATTAACAAAAATGAGTAGTTATTAATTTATAGGAAGTTATTAAGTATCGAATTTATTATGTTCTACATAAGACCTAATTGAATATTACTCCTTTTTTGTATTAAAAAAAGATTGTATTGTTTTTTTTATCTTATAGCAATTTCATCGCTGTTGGTAAGGAAAAACGCAGTTCCTACGTTGAAATTACTGCATTTCGTCGCTGCATATACAATATAGCTTATGTGCCGTTTCGTACATTCTGAGATGATCGAGTAAAACTGCTTTAAAAAATAATTGCAAAACCAGATTTGCTAAAAATAATAGATTTGTTAAGGTGCCTAATTTGAAAGCTTGCCCAATAATTGTAAAAAATATTTTTACCAAATCTACTGCAATTATTTTTTAAAGCAGTTTTTCTCGATCATCTCAGAATGTACGAAACGGCACATGAGCTATACCATATTATAAATGCAGCGACGATTTATACTTACATTTACGGACATGCTGTGTTTTTATCTACCATCTTGAAATATTTTCTCCCTCCGCACTGTCTTTCACTAGAGTGAAAGGCCGTTTTATTAATGCCGCCATAGATGGCGGCATTAATAATACTGCTAAATCTAGGTGTTTTAGTGAATTTGTTCGTTGCATTTTTCATGTTTCTTTTGTTCTAAACCTTTTTATACATAAAATAAAGATGCAAAGAGGGAAATATCTCTTATAAACTTATAAACACACTAAAATATTATACTACTTTTTACTTAGCACACTTACGTAATAAACATTCACAATTGGTAAGTAAAAGCATAAAAATGCATATTTTCAACAGATATTCTATTGGTATATTATAATAAAATAAATATAAAACTTTTTTCCACTTTAATTAAAGTGGAAAAAGTTTTATATTTGTTTTATTATAATATACTATAATGGAATTCCACCATGTTACTAACAGTTTCAAAAATAGAGATATTCGATTAGTTTTTTTAGAAACTATATTCTAATGCTGATATAGAATAAGTGTCTATTATTGTTTTGGCAAAAAATCAGCGCATTAGGCCAATTATAAATATGCTAAAAGGTTAAACAAAACTCGATCCTTCATCCCGGAGAATGACTCTCATGGTAATTACTGTATTTTTACTTACCACGACAGTATAGATCAGACTTCTAGGAATTATATGTTCAGTGTCTACAGGCCACCTGGGCTACCTGCGGCGGCCAGCTTCTGGCCACAGCCACGCCAGAAAGAAAGTAATTGGATTATCTTTACAAAATTAATTAATATATTTGTAAAAAGCATCGATATTTATTACGTAGAAGAAATGAATTGACCGCCAGTGAGTAATGGAATGCGACGTATTATTTTAATTGAAAGTATTTCCGTCGCCTTTCTTCGAATGTATTAAATATTTATACTTACAGGAAGTGTAGTTTTATTAGGTAGCGGGGAATTATTATATTTTCTGGAAGCAAAACAATCTAGGTAGAAGATGTTTTAATTTTATTTTTAATATTTTTATTTTTTGCAAATATGTGTGTAACTTACCTATTTTTGGCTTAGTGAAACATTTAGTAGCTTTACCAAACATTGAAAAGCATTTTCATAGTGAGCCAATGCGACGTTTATAAATAATATGATATTCCAGGGTAACTCCCAATCGCTGAAATTGAAAAAATTGCTTTGCATTGACTACCATTACGTGAATATCTTTCTCTGGAAAATATCTCTAGGTCCCCTGATCAGGTAACGCAATTTATTTGCAAAATTTTTTTTTTTTACAGTAACTCCACACAGGAGACCAAGGAGGAAATAATTTCCCTCAAGGCCTATATCATCTTTGGGATGCTGTGTGGAGGATCTGCATAATATAATAATAATTGCATATACAGATACATTCGATTGTAATTACCCATCTACTCCATTACATATTTTGAATTTAAGAACATTTGTCAGTTGCCCCAGGATATCTTCTAAATAATAACATTTACATTACAGAAACTGCGTCTACGTGAAATCCATTAAAGTTCCCACCGCATGTGTGAACTATCCTTGTGTAAACATAATCAGCGGTCTTCAGAGCAATTCTCCAAATAACTTATCGATTCCAGCCAAATGTTCCTGTTTATGCAATAAATACATCATTCGTTGCAGAGTGCAATTCGCGGGCGAATCCGATGTTTTGTTTACCGACAAAAGCCAGCACGGGGTGGCTGAAGAGTTAATTCGTCGTGCGTAGGAAGCGATAGGTACGTCAGTGATGCCTGTTTAATTCTGTGAATCATGGCTGTTTCATGCCAATACATTTCAAATGTTAGCCGCATTCAATCGGTTGTTCTATGTTTCCTTCAAGCACCTTTTACTGCCCACTCGTGACTTGACGATATGGAGACGAGTGGCTAAGTCCTCTTCATCGGACGAATGGTGGTAAGCTACCTTGGAACGGTATTCCTGAAATGAAGTTCTGTGTAGTTAGCCTCCCCATGGTCGGGACATCTTTATAAGGCAGACTAAACCGATTTTAAGAAAAAAACATTTCAAACTAATTTTGGCGATATCCAACTAGCAGCAGTGAACAGTAGCAGTAAAACTCTTTGAAAACAAGCGAGCACATATTCAGCTGTATGACTGCACCCACTTGAAATCTTCAATGTGTTTTATCTCGAATTTGTTTTAACTTCCTGTTAAATCTCGGTCTGGTTTCTCTATGGGTGAGTAGATTCATCTAAAATAGATACCTATAATAATAATAATATATAGCATACTTAATCATACAAATTTTTGGACCGTCTACTCGAGAATTTATTAAAAATTAAATCCTTTTCGCAATGTGTAATCACTCTGACTTTATCTCGACTTTTTTAGAGTTTTTGAACTGTATGACTAGGTTACACGTAGCCATACAATTACTGGACAGTGATAAGTGGTATCTAAATCATTTAGTTATTTTTAAGTCACTGGCCGCGTGCGGATAGTGGATAATTGGTAAGTTACCGTTAAGTAGTAATTTAGTTGACTAGATTAGAATCTTTAAAAAAAATTCAGTTAGGTTCCCTCCACCGCTTCGCGCGCATTATTGCAGTTCGGTGGAGGCTATTGTCGCGCTGTTTGGACACGCACCCAATCGAGTTATAATACAGATATAACAGTTTACTATATGAACGGCACTTATCACGTTTCTCAGAACTGGGATTTTTAGTTGCACTGCCACTGCCTACGTGTAACCTAGACATTAGATAAGTTCTATTCGTAGATAGATGCTAGATAAGTTAATTTCTTTAGAATCAATAAACCTTTCCTTTCAAACATCATGGAACAATAACCATTTTCAATTTGATCCGATTCACAGAATGTTATTATTGTCAGTTTCCCGAAGTAATCGTGATCGTTTCACTTGCCGCCATGACACCACGACGGCTGTGTTGCGTCGCAGAGGTCCGGACTTCTGGCTTGTGGCAACAAACTTATTCGTGTTGCAGAATACAGCACGCTAACACTTTCGCACGCCATTCCTATTAGCAAACAATCATTATGATCGTGTTATGGTGTTAACTATATAATCTGAGATGAAAGTCTTTCGGCAAATGTATTATTCCTAATAGCTACCAGACCAGAATGCACCTGCTATTTTAATAATACTAATAATTATTATTATATTTATTTATTTGAAACACACATTATTTGATAAAAACATTTAAGAAAGCTTTGACTGCCCAACTAGGAAAAAATCCCCTTTTAGGACATTCAAATTAACACGTTTACTTCATATTAAATGTCATTATACAAAAATAGAAGGGAAAAAAGCTAATATTCACATAGTATGGTAATATAATATATCTATAAAAAAAAATTAAAAGAGATTATGTATATGTGTTTGTTTGATACTGGTTGGTGCTATGAAGAAAAAAATATGTTTAAAATTGAGTACTTAAAAAAAATAATACTATTGAGTAATATTCATAAGATTGAATTACGTATCACTCAGCTTTATGAGCCGACGACGAAACTACGACAGATTACATATTCAAAAGAAGGTTTTTTGGGTGGAATTCTTTCAAAATGGAAAACACAATATATATTTTGAAAAAATAAATATTTGGTATGAAATATAATTTCTTTGTTTTTTGTTTAGAGATAGTAATAATCGTCACAAGGCATTATTTTCTCTGTCGAATCAATTATGGCACCCAAAAGACAAACAAAATTTGACAATTTTATAATTTAGTTAAAAAAAAAACAAGCAAGGCCACATCAGCTAGTACTCAATAAAACTTGTATAATGAGAATCGGCATTTGTTTATCTATATAAATACCTATATTGTTTATCTCTGAAGTAACTTATTCTAAATAATCATTATCTCCTTGTCGAAAAGAGCACTGCGCAATCATAAATAACTTGTGAAGTTGATGATGCGGTGACGCGTGATAGCAATATGGTAGATACGATAGATAGATAGATAGCATTCATTAATGATATCTATAATATACGTTATAAGATTAGTATCACAATAGTGGGTGTCAAGTGCGCTTCAGATATTGCCATATTTTAGATAATGTTATTGGATTCCAATGCCAACTTTTCAAATCAGCCGACAAACTGAAGGATTTGGTTTGCTACTTATTTTGGCGTAGCGGCCTCCCCCGTGACCTGGACAAGAACATAATATTAATGTTGTATAAATAATATGAACATTCTTAACCTACTGCTACTCTCGTCATCAGCTTCTAAATAAAGGAATTCTTTAGCAAAAAGTCTACCTTTTCTGCGAATGATGCTTAATATTTATTTTTTTCCGGAATTCAGTACTTAATACACTTAAATTCATAGTGCATATGTTAATTGTTTTTGTGTTTAATTCATTTATTTATTTTTTTAGAAATTTAATAATGTTATTATCAAGTTCTGCATTTTTTTACTTTTTATTATTGTGACAGCTGTTTTGGCGTTTAAGACCATTTTAAAACTGCGGTTGATCCACATTATGATGACTTATTTAATAATAAAATAATAATAAATGGATTATTTCTATAGCGCCGTTTTCGTGAGAAAATCACCTCAAGGGCGTTTTATTCTGATTTTATTTACTCCCACCCAATTCTTATATGAACGGGTTTTTAAAAATAATGATTTATTATCGGTAAAACCGATTTAGTTATAAAATAATTTTTAAAAAGTATTCTTTGAAGTTTTCACATTTATAATGTGTTTCCCCGTATTTAAATGATAATGTTTTGTTAATTGATTTATTTAAACGTGTTATATTGTTTCGATAATGTGAATATACTGAGAGTGGTGAATAAATATTTTTCGTTTCTTTATTAATTAATTTTATATTAGGGTCATTCGTTCGCTTATTAATTTCTAATTGTTCAATTAAATTAAATCTAATACCCTTTATTTCTATATGTAAGGATTTAGGCTCGTTGTTGTCAAGCGGGACGTGATTATTCGCTAAGAGATGTTCTGCGAATTTTGAAAAAAGTGTTTATACTAAATAGTAAACATCTACTATATTATAGTTCACATTCCATCATCCAGTTCCGAGTACTCAGTATTATTTCCGATTGCATGATTCACAACCTGCCCCGGTTAAATTGGCGGCCAGCTCTCCCGAGTCCCGAGTCCCGACTCCTGACCGCTAAACCCTGCCAATGATGCATAAACCACAATACTCGCTCCTACTTCGCTGCCAACTATAGGAACCTACATCCCACTTCCGTCAGTCAACATCAAGGAGCACACGCATACCTTGAATTGCCTGCCATTTAATTGTAGATTGGAACTGCAAAATATCATTTGTACGGCAACGCCACGTTAGCTAGCCACGTTGTGTTTGAAATATGTCCTTCGCATTCAAATGTTTTCACATATTTTCGTTTGACGGTTCGTTTTAAAGATACGAGGCGGAGCATCATTATTATTATTTTTATTTATTTATAATTTTGGTTTGTGAATTTGATTTTTTTTTAAATTTACTTAACGTCTAATACATGGCTATTTCGATACAAACATTTCAGAAATACTAAAAAACTCCTTTTCATATAATTGTTTTTTAATATGATGTAGGAGCATCTCTTCTCGGGAAGTACCGCTAATTTCTGGATATCGTTTGGTGTTAGTAAAAAACATGCACTTGGAACATTCTGCTTTTTTAAACTTACAATGGTCTTCCTATGAGCGTCATTTAAAACGTTTTAAACTATCGCAACGCTCTCATTTTTTGTCTACTATAAAATATGACAGTATACTTGGAGTTCGAAAACTCCGTATTTATACCGTTATATTTTCATATGAATTTTTAGCATAATAATATGAATAAGGAACTCCAATCCATTTTTTTTATCAACAATGATGTTCAAACTTAAATACCGCCAAACCCTCCAAATCTATGGCCGGTCGGTTTGAATCAGTTTTGAGCTTAGAATGCCAACTGTCAAAACAAGGATGAGCTTTACCGTATATAATTTTATATTATATTCATAGTAAACCACAACTAAACATTAGTCATAAAATTATGTACCTTTTTAGAAATTTTTACTCGAAAAATAATAATAGTTTTGAGCAATAATAGTATCATATGTACGTATTGATAATTGGTTTGCTCATGGATACTCTAATTTCTTTCATTCATGATAAAAAAAATTTTATATAGGACAACAATTATAGATCCCCAAATTCACCCAAATTAAGTTAAAATTTCGCACAAAACTAAAAAAATACTTATTTAAAATACTAAACAAAAGTGAAAAATAAAAATATCCGTACTAATCAAAAAACAGAATGTGCACGTGACGTCTGATGTTCCAAATGCGATGGTACCAATATAACAAGGTATTTTGATGAGATGATTTTTTATTCACTTTTAAATAAAGATTTATAAATTCTACGTATAATTATATATCATACAAGTTATATATTCAGAATCGGCGTTTGCTGATCTATATGAATACATATTTTTAAAGCCATTATAATTTAAATAGAAAAAGTTTAAAAATTCACGCGTTGGCGCGCAAATGCGTCCTCAGCCCGCAACACTGTAAATAACTAAAAGTGTAAAAATAAATAAAAAATGGTAAT
This sequence comes from Halesus radiatus, assembly GCA_022606495.2. Classification (NCBI taxonomy): domain Eukaryota; kingdom Metazoa; phylum Arthropoda; class Insecta; order Trichoptera; family Limnephilidae; genus Halesus; species Halesus radiatus. The sequence continues at coordinate 35,754 of JAHDVE020006648.1, forward strand.
ATCTATTAAAAGCTTCTTACGCTTTTTAAGGTCATTTTATAAATATTTTCCAATCCTAAAATTATAAATATTTCAATAAATACCAACTCTTCTTGTGCCACCAATCTTCTAATAAATGTAACATCAATAGCAAAGGAGAATAAATTTTAAAGAATAAATATAATTTTTTTAATAAAACTGTGTTCATCTGAAGCAACCTGCCAAGTAAGTATGTATTTTTGTTTCTTTTGTACATAATTAGATAAAGAATAGGAAGTAATATTTGTACAGCGCCCTTGAGGTGATTTTTCACAAAAACGTCGCTATACAAATCATCCAATTATTATTATTATTATTACATTTTTCGCTGGAGTTCCTTAATGTAAAATTATTTCTCTGGGTTAGTAAGTAATCTATTCTCATTTCTGGCGCCATCCGGTTTTAAATATATCACTGTCATTCAGAAAAAGAAAAAACTCGGAGAAACGTCCATCCGCAAATCTGAACGTGACAGCGTTCCTTTTTCTTTTCAAAAAAATAAAAAATAAAACAAAAAATTATACTAACCGTCACCCAAGGCCGCGCGCGGGAAATAAACCGCCCGAGACGAGAAACTGTTCCACGTTTAAAATTATGTCATGAATGGGCGTATCAAAATAGAGCAGTGAGTTCATGATTGCTATTTTAACGATTGCGGTAGTGTTGCCACTATCATTTTTATTTTTAATGGAGGTGTACACGTAGTGGCTTTAAAAAAATACCTCCTACCCTTGTTTCGAAAACTGCAGCGATAATGAGAATAGACATAATATTTAATATACGTATTTATGCATTTTAATCCCGCTTGTTTGTACAATACGTAACCATTTTTTTCAGGGACTTATTAGGTAGATATTACGATATCCTATTTTATAAATTCATATTCAGACGGACTAAATGTATCAATTTAATTCATTGCTGTAAATTTTCACAGCGTCTCCGACAAGTCAGAAACACAATTGCTCTTAATTTACTGCACCACGCGTTTTAATTGGGGAGTACCTACCAAACAATTCAAAGTATGTACAATGTACAGGGTGCACTTTTTAGAATATTTAATAAAATATACTAATCATACGTAGGAAGAAAACTATGAAGCGTACAAAAAGATATCATGCAGCTACTGGGTACTGGGCGCATAGTCATCGTCTATTATTTAAATTGAAGGCGATAAGTCCAGTCAAACATATGATGACTTCAAAAATATATTCATATAGATTAGCAAACGCCGATTCTGAATGAATAAGTTTTGTTATATATAATTCCACGTAGAGTTTATAAATCGTTATTTAAAAGTGAATAAAAAACCATCTCATAAAAACACTGTTGTAACATTGCATTCTCACCGGGCTCGCTTCGGGCGTATTCTGGTTTTGCATTTGTATGGAAATTTTTATATGTTTATTTTGTTTTGTATTGTAAATATCATCTTTTTATAATTTTGGTGAAATTTAAACTTAATTTGGGTGACTTTACAAGCTCTGTAATTATCGTTATTAAAAAAAATAATAACTTTATTTTTGAAATAAATAAGGTATATTCATGGGCGACACGTAAATTATGACAATGTTATTGTAAATATTATTATTATGGGAGTTAAAGTTTCTAAATAGGCACGTACGAGGTGTGTTCAAAAGAAAAGGTGAATTTTGAATTTTCGTGGGCTGTGTACATTCGATTATCGTTTTTTTTTTTTTATTTTGTTATGTTGGTACACATATGTTTATCATATGTTAGCATTATCAGCCATTTTGGATCAGTGGTTTGTTTTTGACAACTGGAAAGGTTAGTCACGTTTTGTTTTTTCTTCGATTTTTTCACTAAAAAAAAAAATTGTAAAAAATCGAAAAACATTGATTTTTTGGATTTTTTGAAGGAATGCTGATAAGGACACAGAAAACAAAGCAAATCTAAAATTTCATTTCAATCGGACTGATGATGCCCCAGAAAACGGCTATCAAGTTCCGACCAAAACTAGGAAATTCCACCATAGGATTAACAATTATTAACCATTTTTTTTCCAGAAAGAATCATTTTTTTGGATTTTTTGAAGAAAAGCTGATGAGGACATGTAAAATAAAGCAAATCTAAAATTTCACTTAAATCGGACTGATGATACCTCAGAAAACGAACCTAAATTAAAAAATCAAAGAACACACAAAAACGTGACTAACCTTTCCAGTTGTTAAAAACAAACCACTGATCCAAAATGGCTGATAATGCTAACATATGATAAACATATGTGTACCAACATAACAAAAAAAACGATAATCGAATGTACACAGCCCGCGAAAATTCAAAATTAACCTTTTTTTTAACACACCTCGTACATAATTTTATTACTTGTGTTTAGTTATGGTTTACTATGAATAGAATATATAACTATACACGGTAAACTTGGGTAGAACTTTTACAGAACTCTAATATTAAATTTGAAATTTTCGTGAATCCTTCAAATTCTGTGAATCAACCCGCCTTAGGAGTTTGTATACCCAAAAATATAGTGTTGGTAGGTATTCATTTCTTTTACAAAATCCATATATTCAAGTCTGCCCTTTTCTCCCATAATATTTAAAGTTTAAACATAATAGAAAATTGTCAGTAACTTTCTGGTCTCCGAGTGTTTCATACAGGGTACAGGGGTTAGCGGGTACCGGTACTCTATCTACTGTTTGTAGTGTGTACTTAGTACTAGCTTGTTGATTTATCTAACATCGTGGGAGATGTAAATTACAAATAGACAGAACACAACGCAGTATCCATTGTACCTACCTATAGTACCTACTCTCTTGTGTGATACTTTCTATCCGTCAGCCGTTCTCCCATAGGGTCAATGGGAAATTGCGATTTGTTTCATTTATTAAAGCTAACAATACAAACATGGTTTACATTCATTATAAATAACGATATACAAGCCGAAAATTAGGATGTCTAATGTCATTTTCATTGTTCCAAATGTTTCTGCAACCAAACCGGCTTTCAAAAACTATAATTCTCCGGCCTCCGTGGTCGAGGGGTAAGGCTCTCGAGTACGAATCCGAAGGTCGCGGGTTCAAATCCCGGCGTGCGCAAGTCACTTTTATTTAATTAATTTGTGTTGTTTCGCAATTAATTCATTTAAAAATAATATAAGGTATATTTGCGCACGTTCCAGAGTGGAAGATACTCTCAGTATCGCCCTGGTGAAAGACCACCATTCAGAATTGAAACGTTGCTTGAAATGGCTTTTAGCCGTGCTTGGTGACCAGATCTGAATAGCCGGGTATTTCCCCACTTTCCTCTTCTCCTTCTCCTTCCCCTCCCCAATACCTTCAGCCTCACAACATTCCCCAATTGGGGATGCCTTAGTATCACTGGCTCTAGACGGTTGGGAGCAGTTGAGACTCTTGTGAGGTATTCATATAAAAAAAAAATAATAATAATTAAAAAGTATTATCACCATAATTTTAAAAACATATTTCTTTACTATATTTTCATATGACGCGGTATATTGGTGATGTGACATTATAATTTGAAAAATAAAACAATAACTTTGTGTACATCACTTTTGTTTGTAATGTGTGGCGAAACCCGGTCGGCAAAAGTATATAAAAAATAAAACAATAACTTTGTGTACATCACTTTTGTTTGTAATGTGTGGCGAAACCCGGTCGGCAAAAGTATATAAAAAATAAAACAATAACTTTGTGTACATCACTTTTGTTTGTAATGTGTGGCGAAACCCGGTCGGCAAAAGTATATAAAAAAAAAAACAATAACTTTGTGTACATCACTTTTGTTTGTAATGTGTGGCGAAACCCGGTCGGCAAAAGTATATAAAATAAAAACTTTTGTACATCACTTTTGTTTGTAATGTGTGGCGAAACCCGGTCGGCAAAAGTATATAAAAAATAAAACAATAACTTTGTGTACATCACTTTTGTTTGTAATGTGTGGCGAAACCCGGTCGGCAAAAGTATATAAAAAATAAAACAATAACTTTGTGTACATCACTTTTGTTTGTAATGTGTGGCGAAACCCGGTCGGCAAAAGCATATAACAAATAAAAGTGATGTAAACAAAGTTATTGTTTGATATTTTGTGGCATAATTTTCAATTAAATAATAAAAATGTACCTTTTAATGCTTTTGAATCTGGCATCAATTTTTTAGGCGTTTGAAATTTTTCACAATTTTCGTTGGAACAATTTATTCAGAATGCCCGTTAATAAATATTAAATTAAACACGAAACCAAAAAAACCACAGAAAATAAAAAAAAAGGTATCAATCGATTCTGGGAATCGAACCCAGGACCTCTGTCTTACCGGGACAACCCCTCTACCGACTGAGCTAATGAGACCAGTTCACTTGACGCCATCTTCATCGATATCGTACCTCAATGTCAACACTTGTCAATATTATCCTCCATTAAATCCCATATTATTGGGTGCTATCTTTATGATGATTACAAAGTTCTACCCGAATATAATCCAAACTTTGCTTGAAATGGCTTTAGTCGTGTTTGGTGATCAGATCTGAATAACCATAACTTCCTCGCCTACCTCTTCACCATCTCCTTATCCTCCCCATACCTTTCAGCTTCACAACATAACCCAATTGGGGATGCCGTAGTCCCACTGACTGGTTGGCAGGGAGCAGTTATAAAAATACTAAAAGTATTTTTAGTATTTTTGTTGTTCTGTTATGTCCATTTCTTGTAAATGTGTGAAGAGTTTTATTGGGAACCGGGGAACTTATTATTATTATTCTTGTCCATCTGAAGGCGACGATCGGGAGTGCAATTATCCGCATTTTATACCTCCCCACATCCATGGACAAATCACATATCCCAACATGCATCCTCATATTGCACTGGCTTCTGACCATGCGTTCTTTGAATTTCTCTCGCCAATTTCCACTGAGAGTTTTCCTGCCATCAACCCTGGCAGCTGTACGTATATTATTTTGAAATTGCAGCACCTACCCACCCACAGTAATCACAATATTATTATTGTTTGCCATTTCGTGTGGTAAACATCCTTACTGACCAGTGACCAAATAGTTTTTTGACTCGTTTAAACGTAATATTTTATTTTTCAGACTTTTGTGTATATTCTATTTTATTACGAAAACAAATGTATTGACTTGACTCGATTTGACTATCTTAAATAAGAACAAATATAAAATAATGCTTCGTTTTACTGGTCCACTTCGCCAAAAGCCCAGCCCCAAGATCCGGCTAAGTGATCCGGAGAAGGTAGGAGGCACTATTGATTTTATCATTCATTACCCACAGAATATTGAACAAATAATTGCAAATAATAATACTTGTAACTAAGATTGTTATCGTCGAAATCGGATGAATCATTTACTGTCGGTAAACCAAACCCGTTAGTTATTTTACTTTGCCAATAGTTTATATTAAAAATGAACGGCTTAATCTTTGGGGAATGCGTCTTATTTTGTGCAGTGACTATGTTTTGTACAAGCTTTATCGTAATTATGATTTATTTCATAATTACTTCATATTTAAACACTGCAATGTAATTATTTAGAAACGTATCAAATTGCTGATTTATTGTTATCCCAAAACTGCGGCTAGTTTTCAATTTGCATGATGAGCAGCTTGCATCAGTTCTTGATTGTGGTTATTATTTTATTTATTCTGTGTTTTATCGTGCTAATGTGCAAGTTAACATGTGATCTCCACAAATCCACCCTGAAAATTCAGCTGACGAGTGCACAACACGTGTTGAGGGTGTCCCTCAAGTCTCTGAAGTCCAGGGCCGGTCTTCTCGTTGACAAATTGGTAAAGGTTTCGTCATTTTAGTAAAATTAATGATTTTTGTAAGTTCCGCAACCTCGTTTTTGAAAAAAAAAATACCGGGAAACGCTGTATTTGTAAAGTAGCGAAAACAAGGCGATATACTACAGTGCATTTAAAATGTTTAAAAATGTATTTTTTTTAAATGCTCCCTGGTTCCCAAGCGGGTATTTTTTTACTTTAACCAAACGATGTTAAAAAATTAGCTGTACGTTCCGAAAGGAGATGATTCTACATCATATTCTAAGACAATTTTACCTTTAAACTTTTTTAACCCTTTGCATTTATTTGTAAGGAAGATAAACCATGTAACATGGAAAGGCGATTTTTTTCGAATTTTTGATATTTATGTATCTAAATAATCACGTATAAAACAAAATCAATTGATAAATTATTAAAAAAGGTGAAAAGGGGAATTATGATATTTTGCGTTGTTCTTTTAAAACAAACTGTCGAATGCGGAATGGAATACCTCAAAATATTTTAATGTGAAGAACACATTTCAAAGACGAAGGAAGTAGCTTTGTGTTGCCATAGTATTGAAATTTAAAAAATATATATATCTACAATAGAATTCCAAGCAATACTTATCCTACGATTTACAATAAATTTACGAAATGATACAAAAAGTATTCCGCATCGGGAGTTATTTTATTCAAATACATTGTTATCGTAACAATAAATTAATCAGAAGTGTACGACCAATAGTATATATAATATGAGAGACTGCTCAGCTGGTAGGTAGGTATTCACAAACAGAAACATTTGTCGTCCATTTCTTTATGTCCTCAGCTCAGACCTAGTGACTAGTGACTAGTGACTGCCACTGCCACCGCCCCGCAATGGAGAACCATCACCATGCAATCGAGATACAATTTGGTCGACACACGGACAAATTGAATAATCGTCCTACTCTGTCTGATAACTGATGGCTCATATTATGTGTTATTTTTTACAGCTCTTACTGCTTGGGATAGTGGCTTTATTTTCCGAAGGGCATCGTTAAAGTCAGAAATAAAACTATTTCAACGGAACTCGCGTGTTTTACGTCCGGCAGTGTGACAGTAATCGCGAACTTGCAACTTGCAAAGTCTCACATTTGACGTAAAATCTATTTACTATAACCTAACCTAAACAATATAAATCTAACAAGCTGACAATTACAGATTTTTAACGCTGAAACTTAATTCAAAAACATTCTAACTTTTATTTAAAAAAAAACATTTTTTTACCTCTTTCGTTTCTAAGCCTTTGATTTTTCGTCACTCATCAAAATATCTTTTTTTTTTACATAGAGCTAATATTTTTTGCAAACAAGTTATATACACCGATAACTGTTGGAAAAACTATAAAAATCACAAAAAATATATTTATATAGGTAATTAGAGCTATAAAACACAAGTACTACATCTACTTAAGAACTTTATTTTTTAGATATGTTTTGAGAAAATGATTGCTTAAAATGAAATAAAATTTTCAAATAATTAATGTTCCTTTGTTTAGAGATAGTAATAGTCGTCACAATGCATTACTTTCGCTATCAAATCAATTATGGCACCCAAACGACAAGCAAGAATTCATAACTTCATAACTTTATCCAAAAAAATAAAATAATCCCGAGCAAGGCCGGGTACACATCAGCTAGTATTGTATAAATTTTACAAGCGATTTTTTCTTTTCTTATTACGCTGTAAATGAAAACACATGACAACACTGACGGCCTCCATGGTCGAGGGGTAAGGCTCTCGACTACGAATCCGAAGGTCGCGGATTCAAATCCCGGCGTGCGCAAGTAAATTTTATTTAATTAATTTGTGCTGTTTCACAATTAATTCATTTAAAATAACATATAGTATATTTGCACACGTTCCAGAGTGGAAGATACTCTCAGTATCGCCCTGGTGAAAGACCACCATTCAGAATTGAAACGTTCCTTGAAATGGCTTTTAGCCGTGTTTGGTGACCAGATCTGAATAGCCAGGTATTTCCCCCTCACCTTCCTCTTCCCCTTCTCCGCCCCCTTCCCAATACCTTCAGCCTCACAACATTCCCCAATTGGGGATGCCATAGTCTCACTGGCTCCCGACGGTCGGGAGCAGTTTTTTCATATTTTCGGGAACATATTTTCATAGTGCTGTAATGAAGTTAGGTCAGTATTTGGTAGGTACTTTCTTGTCATTTTTTTGTTTATAATTAAGTATGTTCTATTGTTTAATAAGCAAAAGAAAGTAAGTTGTTTTGAAAGATCGATGATTGAAGGGAAAACACAGTCTAGTTAAAGTTGAGAATATTAGTCAGTAAGAAAAGTTTTAAAAATGTGCCTCAACAAAAAGTTCCTTTTTTTTTTCACTTACCCCACACAGTAGGCCCTGAGGATAATAAATTCCCTTATGGCCAATGTCATCTTTGGGGATGCTGTGTGGAGGCATACGACCGAATAAAGTAATGGTTTTCTGTGTAACTCGAAAACGCTGATTTGGGAGTTATCTACTTCCGTAGTTTTGTTGTAGTAATCACCCTGCGGTGCCGTATGACGTCTCCTATTATTTGATAAGCGTAATGTAATGTATTTGGTATATTGTTGTTGCAGGTGCAGCTGCTGCAGCAGCAGGTGACGGTGTTGGCCGACACGCAGAGCTCCACGGACGACAGGTACTCCCGTGCCAAGTCCGACAATGCCGTCCTCCAGGCCAGGGTGCACATCCTCGAGGAGCAGCTCAGAGACGTGAGTTGCAAACCATTAAACATATACCAAAGTGGAAGAGGAGCAATCCAGACTGGAATAGAACAGATCTGAATAGTCAGGTTCTCCAGACCTTCGTCTATCTTATATGCTCTCTCTCCATTCTTCTCGTCTCACAACATGCCCCTTTCTTGAGCAGATATTCAATTTTACTATCCTATCTGGGGCCTAAGAGTGGAAATGTCTTGATGAACTTAAACCTAAGCAGTTTTCTTTGAAATCGCTATAGGGCACACTTCGAGGGAATATCTATTTATTAATTGATAAACTAAAGTTCTTAAAAACTTAAGACAAGATTTTGTGCATAGCGCAAAGGGTAACAATTATTATTTTTATAAACAATAATTATTAATCTAAAACACTCATGTCCTGCCGGCGACATTTATCTTTGCTCGGAAGGTTTTTTCAATTTGGATGAGTGTTTTAGATTAATAATTATTGTTTATAAAAATATGAATATCTATTTATTCGATCGGAAAGACAGAGGTCCTGGGTTTGATTCCCATATGCAATTGATACCTTTTTATTTTCTGTGTCTGTTTCATATTTCATTTGAGATTTGTTAATATTATCTTCTTCAATGATTAAATATCCATTAAATTTTATTTTTTAATAAAATAAATCAAATTTAATATTTTTTTTATAAAGTTCTGCGAGTATTTTAGTTTTTTTTTTATTATTAATGTGACAGTTGTTTCAGTGTTTTTAAACCAGATTTATACTGTGGACTGTTATTTGCTTAATTATTATTGATATTTAATTGCAATTTGAAACTAAATGTGATATTTTCCATTTCAGATTGAAGTGCGGTGTGACGAGCGCGTGGCGGAAGAGCAGCGCCGGTGCCGGGAGGCGATCTCCCGTGTGGAGCGTGACCGCGACTCGCAGGTGGAGACTCTAAACATGCGCCTCAGCCACGTGGAGTCCGAGTCGGGCCATCTCAAACAGGAGGTACCCCAACAATTTACATCCGCCACCTCTTCTCCATCTCTCTCCTCTTGACCTATTTGGGTCGGGGATCCGTTGATTCGACAACGCGTCGCTGTCCTAGACTACTTCAGGGGACTCCATCCATTGCAGGCCCAGCCTCTGGAGCTGCTCTCCCCAACTCTCTCTGGGGCACAACCAGTAGGATGTCTTCCTTCTCGAATTGCCACCAGTATTTTTAACAGAATTCGGTTTTCTAGCATTATGAGTACCATATCATTGCAAAATCCTGCGTTTTACATGGCTTTAATTGTTACAGCAATATTGCTATCCTGCGACGATATGTCTAAGCCCTTTTATCTGCGACTTTTCAGTTCAGAATATGAGGGGTTCGATGCTATCACCTGCATCTCATTATAATAACAGAATATGGTTCAATTAAAAACACAATGCTCGGGATAAGAAGAAACAATTGGCAAACCAACAGTGTCAGAATTCATTTTAGTTATTTTTTGTACAATTCTTTTTTATGTAATGAAGTACGTACTAAATGTATCTATTTCTGATTTTAGGCTGGTCGGCTCCGCGGAGTGTCGGAGGGCTTGAGGGTGGGTGCTGACGCAGAGGCCATGAGGCTGCGAGATGCCCAGGATGCTGTGGCCTCGCTCACCTTGCAGCTGCAGCAGGCCAAGGAGGCGAACAGGAAGTAATACTAGAACAAATTTGTGCTCTATAGAGATATTTTCCCCTTTTAATTTTTTCTTCAGCTCTCTTTGTGTTTCTTGAGCCAACTGACCCAGACACTTTCCTAATCATCATCTCGGTGCTACATTTCAGAATGGGATTTGGTCTTCTCCGTAAATGTTGTGTATTGGCTCCGGCCTGACCGAGCCATCCCATCTTGTTCAAATTGTCTTCCACGTGGTCAGTTCATTTCTCTACATCCAAGTCTCTTGTAGGGGGCACCCACTCGGTTATGATTCACAGTGTCCTGACATCTGATATTCTCTCCTCATGTTGTGTATTGGCTCCGGCCTGACCGAGCCATCCCATCTTGTTCAAATTGTCTTCCACGTGGTCAGTTCATTTCTCTACATCCAAGTCTCTTGTAGGGGGCACCCACTCGGTTATGATTTACAGTGTCCTGACATCTGATATTCTCTCCTCATGTTGTGTATTGGCTCCGGCCTGACCGAGCCATCCCATCTTGTTCAAATTGTCTTCCACGTGGTCAGTTCATTTCTCTACATCCAAGTCTCTTGTAGGGGGCACCCACTCGGTTATGATTCACAGTGTCCTGACATCTGATATTCTCTCCTCATCGTCAGCACAACAAACACAGTCTTTGAAACTTAGGAAAATTTGCAATGGTCTCATACTCAATTAGATTTTCAAGTTTGCATTTCTTTTCAATAGTGTATGACGAGGGATCGTGGGGCTAAATTTGGTCGATTCCAATAATTACGATTGTGAAATTTGAAAATAATAATTTTTTCCATATTTTTAATTTACAACCTTGGATTAGTAAAATGATATTTTGGTTGTAAGGCATATTGGTTTTGATAGATTCCTGCTTATCTGTTAATGTTTATTCATCAGTGTATTTTTTTTATTTCTAGAGAAAAGGAATCCCAGGAGGCCTCAACAGCCATGGTGAATGAGCTGCAGCGGGAGCTGGAGAAGACTCGACGAGACTTGGCAGCGCGGTGCTCTGCGGAGCGCGATGGCGGCCAGGGCGAGTGGGGGCCCCCTGACCTGCTTCGGCTAGAAGAGCTTCACCAGGACCTCAGTCGCTTGCGCCAGGAGAATAAAGGTAGAGCAGACAAAACTGATTGCAAAATGTTGTACCATCAATTCGAAAGCTTTCATACAAGCTTATGTTATGCGAGGATTTATTGTATTCCCCATCAATCTGACAGTTGTTGTAGCTTATGTTCTGGTGGGGAATTGTTGTGCCATCAATCTGACGGCTTTCATACAAGCTTAAGTTCTGCGTAGACCTGTTGTATTTATTTTGAATATTATTCTAGCCCAAGTTCAGGGGGGAACTGTTGTACCATCAATCTGACAACTACTACTGGCTCATGTTTGTTCCGATGGGGAACTATGTAGCTGTCATACAACCTTATTTTGTGAGATTGACGAACACAGTTTTTAATAGTATTTGGCCTATATAATTTATTTATATCCGGTTTCAGAACTTGCGGAGGCTCACGAAGAGTTGCAGGCGCAGATGCTCACTAGGGGCCTGGAGACAGGCCGCTCCCTGCTAGGCCCCCCTCCCCACAGCAGCCTGGCCGCAGAGCTGACGGAGATGACGAATGATCAGGTATATTACTTTATTTATTTATTCAAACACATTGTTAGCTATCTTTGTCTGTCATGTCATGTTTTAGTTTATTAGTTACAATTGTTCAAAAATTGAGTTTGATTGTCAAATGAAAGTTTTTTGTTGTAGTGTCCAGGATTATTTGAATCTTTTTAGCGAATATTATCCGATGTTTTGTGGAACTGTGTTTAATTTGTTGTCCTATTGTTTTCATCAAAGTTCCTGCATTATATAGCCATCATTATTTAACTGTTATTTCTGTCCTGTAGACTATTTAGATAGTGTATTAATTAGTTAGTCCACATTACGTCACACAATAGTATTTGTTTGCACACAGCAAAATAACGTAAATAGATTAAATATAATAAAATTGTAATCTTTATTGCTTTTTAAAATTAATTTAACATTTTTATTATTATTTCAATATTGCCAACATTTTAACATTCCCAATTCCTAAATAACAATTCCTAATATTTCCCTGTTATCGTAATATTATGAATTTAATATACGCTTTATATATTAAATTAATGAATATTTATTGTCAAGGGGAGATACGTGTTTATCAGAGTTGGAATCATCAGCTTGCTTTCTGTTTTTATGTTTTGCAGTTTGATGGGTTTGCACAAGATCATTACGACACACAAATTGATAAGGTACGGAATCATCAACAAGTAATGTGTGCATGGGCTATTCCGACGCTTGGAAATAACACCTTTATTCACGCAATGTAACCCACTAATTATTATTGTCTATATTTTCTATATTTCAGGTGCCTTCTAGATTGGTCTGTTTTAAAAGTTTCACAACTAGCTGAATAGGGTATTTTCACAATCTACGGATAGCGTTAACAATGAGTGGATGATTTAAAGTTAATACTTCTGATTCTGATAATCGTACTAAAAATGATTAATTTTAATATTTACATTCATAAATATGATTTTAAAAACTATCTAAAATGCCCATTCCGAAACGGTTCGAACTGGCTACAGCGTCATTATGATAGCTGGTAAGACGGCTGTCACCGACACTGATCGGCGTGATGTTAACAACCCTCTATATTCACGAATAAAAATGAACATGCCGTTTTGGTGGCATATCAAAAATGGCACATTTTAAATCGTTAAAGGAAATTTATTTGTAAACATAAAAATGTTAATTATGTTGTAATTTTTGTATACTACGAAATAACAGTGAAAATACCCTATTCTTCTGAACAGCATTTTCTCTTATTTTCTTCTTTCTAAATATTTCAAATATATAATAAATAAAAAAGTCAAATTGCATAGTTAAAAATTGTTCTATTAAATTCATTCAATTCCTTTGTAACAAAGTCACAGGATGAAACCTTCATATTAGGTGGCATACCTCCATTTTCATTGTATTTCACTCCAAAGATTATATATATGAGGTGCGTTCAAAAGAAAAGGTGAATTTCGATTTTTTTCGAAAAGTATTTATTTATTCATAAATATTCATTTTTTCCCCTTCAAAGTAATCCCCCTCAGATATAATGCACTTATGCCAGCGCTTCTTCCGATCCTCGAAGCACTTCTGGAAGGCGCTTTTCGGTATGGCCATCAGCTCGTTCTTCGATTCTGACTTTATCTCATCAATTGTGGCAAAACGCTTTCCTTTCATTGGTCTCTTCAGTTTCGGGAATAAAAAAAAGTTGCAGGGAGCCAAATCTGGTGAATACGGTGGTTGAGGCATGATTACGGTGTTGTTTTTTGGCCAAATAACCACGAACAAGCATTGATGTGTGAGCTGGTGCATTATCGTGATGCAAAATCCATGATTTGTTTTTCCACAATTCCGATCGTTTGAGCCGAATTGCTTCACGCAAACGTTGCATAACTTCCTTGTAGTATTCCTTATTAACCGTGCGACCTGTTGGCAAGAACTCATGATGCACCACGCCATTGTAATCGAAGAAAACAGTGAGCAAAAACTTCACATTTGATCGAACTTGGCGTGCTTTTTTCGGTCTTGGCTCTTCTGGCTGCTTCCATTGAGATGATTGGGCCTTGGTTTCGACATCATAACCATATACTCACGTTTCATCACCAGTTATGACCCTTTTGAGCAAATCTGGATCGTCGTTGACGTCATTCAACAACTCCTGAGCGATACTAAGGCGACGTTGCTTTTGCTCAAAATTTAGCAATTTCGGAACAAACTTCGCTGCCACACATTTCATGCCCAAAACATCCGAGAAAATTGCATGGCATGAGCCGATTGATATGCCAACATCCTCTGCAACTTCTCTAATAGTGATTCGACGATTTTCCAAAACCATTTTCTTCACTGTTTCGATGTTTTCTTCGTTTGTTGGCGTGGTTGCAACTCCAGGACGCTCATCGTCATTAACATCTTCTCGGCCTTCTGTAAAGCGCTTGTACCACTTATAAACACTTTTTTGAGACAAAGTAGACTCGCCGAATGCCACAGTCCACATTTTAAGTGCGTTGGAGCACTTTATCCCATTTTTAACGCAAAATTTAATACATATTCTTTGATGCATTTTTTTCAAAAGTAAAAAATCGAAGAACACACAAGAACGTGTGACTAACCTTTCCAGTTGTCAAAAAAAACCACTAATCCAAAATGTCTGATAATGCTAATATATGATAAACATATGTGTACCAACATAACAACAATAAAAAAATTGATAATCGAAAATTCACTTTTTCTTTTGAACACACCTCGTATGTACAAAAAAAATCTATTCAATCGAAATTTTGTGAATTAAGACTCGTTAATAAGCATACGCCAATAAACGTGATCATTTGAAGAACTACTGTTGTAGGGAAGGCAGCCCGGTTCCATTCCACTATATTGTTGCTGAAACTACTTTCTCAACGACCATTTTCAAACTGAAAAAAATTTACTTTCCTGAATTTTTTAATTTCTTCCCCCGTAATTGTTAACGTATAATTATTTTTTCTAATTTCTTTTTATTATTTGTCATGAAATTTAATCTGTTTTCTCTTTTTTGCATTATAAAAAATATATATATAACCTTTAAAAGCTTTGTACAGTTCACCTGTTAAAATTACCAGTTTATTATTTTAAAATATATATATTATTTTATTTGGGTGTGGTTGGATATTTATTATAATATTGCTTGCTTATTTCTTTTGCACAAATTATTATTATCGAAGTATTGAATGCCTATCAATTTTTGTTTTTGTTTTTACTTACGTAAGGTTAAAAAATTATATTGTTTTCACAGTATTTACCAGTGGGAACCAAAATTTCTTAAATTTATAATTTACTAGTTACCAAAATATGATTGGGTAGCATTCTCTTCTCTGTATACACCTCTCAGTTTTAACAAATATGTACATAATAACAAAATTATGTTTAAATAACAATTTAGATTCATAAAGTTCATTGTTTGTTTTGCTGGACGTATTAACGCCATCCATCCGAGGATCACATTGTTTTGTCTTTCAGTGTTTGGGTTATTTTATAACATTAATGATTTTCATATTCCATTTGTCTACTTTAATATTGTATCTTCCAGATGCAGAAAGCGCTAAAGGAGCAGCAAGATGTCAATGGACAGCTCCGGAGTTACATCGACGGAATACTTCTGCAAATAGTGGAGAACTACCCTCAACTTCTGGAAGTCAAACACAACAGATCATAACATATCCGGTGCAGAATACTTATTAATTAGATTGATTATAACCAATATTGCAAATTAATTAGCCTCTTATCAAAGCAAAGAGAAGTTTTCATAATTATTATAAAATGATTTTTCAATTTTATAAAATGTTGAATATAAATAATTGCATATGTACATAGTATAATAATTTAAATAAAAAAGATATTTTACTATGTAATTAACTAGAGATGATTGTGACCCAAGCGTGGAGTTTCGACACTCCGGTCTAAATCAATTTGTTGAAATAATTTCCTGTACATTTTTAGTTGTTTTAAAAATATTTTATACTATTTATGATGCGCCATCTTATCATATCATGGCCATAAACGGTGCAGAATGTCTGCGAGTGCAGTTTATCTTATTTGGTTTTAAAAATATAGAAGCAATAATAAATTTAATTAGATTTTATATTATGTCGACATATTCTTATTTCACTGATTTATTCTGATAAGAAAACGTAATAAAAGCAAATAAAATCATTTGTTAATTAAGCACCGTTAGAAATAATTGCTACTTTTATATAACAATGAGTTAACAATAATTCTATGACTTTGAAAATCTAAGTAAAATATCGTTATTTGTAAATGAAGTTCCTGTTTTTTTTATTTTTACTATCGATTTGTACGGGCTGCCTTGTAAAACAATGAATTATTAAAAGCACAATCTGATGTTTGGTACCTGTACTTTCATACTAAGTTTGGAATCGGAATTGATTGAGTAACAATGTAGAATTTACAGATTAATATGGCCCATTTTAAATACATAAATATGTATTTGCGGAATGTGACACAAAAACGTCATGCCTGTCATAGATTTATTTCCACTTAATATCTGGCCAAACGTAATTCAAGAATACTAACTTGTTCTTAGAATCTCTTCTACGTCCCGAATCGGAGACGACTGAAATACTTATTTACGATTTAATTGTATATTATTTTAATATTTAAGCTAGTTAATACCGTCCAATGTAATTATTATTCAAGCATTAATTAGATTCTGTAAATAAAGAAACCTTTTGTGTACTTTTATAACTGATTCATCGAATGAAGTATTTAAATCATGTTAATTTCATCACAATAGTGATCTGGTGTGTGGTTCTTGTCATATTGCTATGATTTAATTCAGTAAAATGTGCATAATTTAGAAAAACTACTATTTTATTTTCTCTGTGATAGAATAACGTGTGGCCTCATTTTATGAACATAACATACAAACTGTTTTGGAAAGTCACTTCCAATCCTAGAATAATCCAATTAAATAATTTTATGATTTGATTACCTAACTTTATTATATGAAATTAATACTTAATACGATTTTGTGGAAAAAGTACCCTATTCAGATTTGGAGTAAGAAAAGCTCCGAGGGGTGTTTTTCTGGCCAGTACCACCAACACCACAACAAAATTTTTGAATTATTGCCATAGCTAAATGGACACTATTGGCTAGAAAAGACTCCCTGGTGATTTTTTGCCGAATGTGAATGTGAATGCTGCAACGGATTAAAATAAAGCTAAAAAGAAAGACTGCTGTTTGTGGGAAGTGTGTGAGAATTTTAACATGTTATGAATTAATTAATATCTTTTAAAATTATATTGAACTGTTTCAACAGTGAATGTGATGAAATAAATTAAACTAAATATAATGTACGTAGTTATAAAGAAAAAATATGTAAAAATACTATTTATTTATGTGAAAAATTAAATTTGAAAAATTTGTATTGAATTATAATTAAAAATACATACCTACTTAAATTATTTACGCAGGATTTTTTAAGCATTAATAATAAAATGTCCATCTCAATTGAATAATAATTTTATCTGTTCCATTTTAGATTATACATTGTCCATATCCATTCTGTATTCATAAAGAAATAACAATAAAAATCTTTATTTTGTAATTATTTTATTTAATAATCAACCCTTAGTTTGTTGAACACGTAATATTACATATGTATTTTTTTTTAATATTTACCACCCTTGTCTATGAAGACAAGAATTGTCTGGTTGTGCTCTCAATGTCCAGTTTCAAAAGCAGTAACCTTGGGTCTATTATTTCCTATTGACAAAACAAATTTCAATATTAAATCAAAACTTATGATGCATTCATTATTTCAATGTGCCCTTTCATAATGAAAGAGGCGTAAAATGTATTTTTACACTTATTTGGCGATAGTAATAAGAATATTGTATTTACCCGGAATACTGATGCTGGTCTTTCAACAAATGCATTGCCGTGACTTAGGTCCGGATCCTTTATTTCCTCCAAACGCGCATTCTCAAAATATCTCTGACCAAACTGCATTCCTCCGGCAGTCTCAGGTGCATCACTTGCGTATCTTACACCCGAAACGTCAAATTGCACTTTCTTTTCAAAATCATCCAATGTATCCAGCGGATCAAAATTTATTCTATGAATATTTTGAGCATGGTCTCTTGAAACCGATGACTCAAGAAAATCAGTTTGGAAGTTCACATTTGTTTCTGCAATACCGTTAAACCTTGGAATGTCGTTATTTTGATGTTCCATGTAATTCTGCTTCAGCATGGAAGCCTTACATAGTCCGCATTGACTGTTAAGTGATTCCTTTTGTAGGTTATGGAACATGAGGCGTTCTCTGGACAGAGCCACTTTGTCTCGCGCGATGAGCTGCTCGCGAGTGTTGAGTGAGATGGCCTGCTCCTGGAATCGCTTAAGCTTCTCTTCGTAGCGTTGCTGAGCGTAAGTGGCTTCGGAAGCCTTGCGCTCCGCCACGGCGTGCTTGGCTAAAGCGGAGCGAGTCAACATCTCCAATTCCTGACTCCTAAAATAATGTAAAAACTATTACATGGCAATCATTTTATTTTTTCTTATATATTCCATTGATAGCATTTTAAAATTTGTTTTACCTTGCAGACAGAGCCATTTCAGCGAGATTCAAATTTTGCTGATTGTTTGATAAACTTTCTTTGTTACTTTTTATATCTTCTAATTCCTTCTCAAGGTTTTGTTTTAGTGCCTGAATCAAATATTTTTAACAATAATTTAGTATAATACCGTGGACTTTTAGGGGTTAAGAAGGGTTAAGTTGTGGAACGCCACGCACCATATGGCGCATCCACATTAACTACCATCGAATGCAAGCGTATCCTCAGAATAGCTACAACATATTATGAACCACAATCACTTAAATAGATAATCATATGGCTTTACTTTTATTTAGAAAGACACTTATTATTCTGCCTTACGAAAATACAATTTAAAAATATATGTTTTCATAATTCTTTGTTTAACTTTTTCAGTATCATAAGGGGAAAAAAAAAATTCTCTAAATTAAGTAGCTATTCTGGGAAAGCCACTTAAATACACCATAAACATAATTTTGGTAAATAGATAGATACGTTATCTGATAAAATTATTTCTCTGAATTGCTATTCTGGGAAATCCACTTAATTATACTATAAACATAATTTTGGTAAATAGATAGATACGTTATCTGATAAAATTATTTCTCTGAATTGCTATTCTGGGAAATCCACTTAATTATACTATATATATATATATATATATATATATATATATAGTATTGTTCTAACTTTTCCCCATTTTCGGACTTTGCCGGCCAAGCCGAAAGCGACCTTGGCGCCCTATCCATTCGAAACACCTCAAGGTTCATTTTAGGATTGTTCTAACTTTTCCCCATTTTCAGACTTCGCCGGCCAAGCCGAAAGCGACCTTAGCGCCCTATCCATTCGAAACACCTCAAGGTTCGTTTTCGGTCAAAAAAAAAAGTGTCATTTTTTCGGACCGGCCCTGTCTCGCGAAAGTCGACCTAACCGCCCGTAGAGTTTAGAATACCGGAAGGGTCCCATTAGCCGGCCAAGTCTGAAAAGGACGTAAAACAAGTCTGAAAAGGACGTAAAATATCGGGAAAAAAAATGTGATCTAAGAAAAATCTCTAGAAACTACTGATAAATTTGTATCGAAGATATTGAACGATTACGGGTTCCATCTATCGGCGAGAACTAGAACTAACCTTAAATTAGTAAGCAAAAATTCAAATCCAATCGAGTCGGTTCTATTTTCAACCGCAATCTTCGTACCCGCCGGGTGGCGCTGCTCGATCTTCATTCGAGTTTCCAGCGATCTTTCTCACCCTACGTGTTGTCAGTGAAAGAAAAATAATTGCCCACGAGAATATTTAAAAAGTACGTACAATAACGAAAACCTGATCTCTCGGCGGTAAATTTTCTTCCACTATTGCCGTCGGCCACGAAAATACTTAATCTTTCATTTCTGTGAGTCGAAGAGGTTAAATAAATGGATAATCCGTACTAAAACAGGTGGCGGGAGTTTTAACAATCGCGACATTTACAGACACCCATGTCGAAAAATCCACAGTAATCGCTCAAACTTTTGACAGTTATAAAACTTGAGAAAAATCGTCATTTTATTCTTTCCCGCCCGGTCTCATATTACAAAAGTACCTACGCGAGAATGTTATCTAATAAAGCATTCGAATTTAATTTCCGGGTAGGTACCCAAGTTTTTAGAGCAAACTAACGGAATAGTATGAAAAAATGCTTTGAAGGTTTAATAATATTTAAAAAAAATGAATTTCTTGAAATAAAATTACGAATTTTTTTTAATGCGTAGGCGATTTTACACGGTGCCATTATTAATACTTACCCGATTAATATTGCAATACTCATTTGAAATATACAAGGAGAAAATAATTCGGTGAACGAAAAAAATCATTAAAAATGCATTTATTGATAGAAAACGGCAATTTTTTCTCTGTTATTTAAAAAAAATTATATAGCGCTGTTTTTTTACTTTTCCCTTGAACTTAGCAGTTAGCTCCAAAGCCCCATTTTGCAAGATGAGGCTCATATTTTTAAGGGAAAATATTACGCAAAACACATTTATTAAAATAAAATCACTAGGGGTGGGGTAGGGGTCGGGGAAGGAATAGGGGTAAGAGCAGGGGTAGGGGTAGGGGTAGGGGTAGGTTTAGCCGATATGGGCATCAAACTGAGCGTCTCCACCTACGCAACGAGATTCGGGCAATTAAAAATTTGGCAACAAATT
>JAHDVE020006649.1:0-32138 GCA_022606495.2 Halesus radiatus
TATTAGAAATAAGAAAATATTATTTTATTTAGGATTTATTGCTTCCGTTTATGTTTTTATTTTATGATTTTTTTTAATATACTTTTGTAGATATATTGTAGAGTAATATTCTTGATAAAAATTTGTTTTAAGCTTGTTACGTATGTTTTTTTATGTTTTTATTTTTCATTTGTAACCTTGTCTGTAAATTTTATTTTTTAAATAATAAGCTACCGTTCGACAGACTACAAAAAACGGGACTTTTTGAATTGTATTTTTTCTCTTGTAAAAAAAATTAATTATAAAAAAAGCAAATACAGCTAAAAAGGCGAAAATGTGTTAAAGGGGAGTTCTCTATTTAATCCTCCTGGACGAAAGATCTTGGGAAGAATCCTGTGGAGGCAAACACCGTAACCTTTAACACGACATTGGAGGGAAGAAAAGCTCATTTTATTTCTCCTGAAAACTTAAATATTGCAATAGGTACCACATTTTATCTAGGGCTACAGATATTTGATAGATTTTACAAGTTTGCGGAAACTACCGTCATGTGAACTGGGCTGAATATAAACACACCTAACATCTATTCCAACCTATCGCTGTAATTACTTGGCTTCCAACAATCAGGTTTGTCCAAAGCAAAAAAAAACACCCCTAAAAACACCGACACACTTATCTTTTTGATTGCTATGGGTCTCCGACATTAGTGTGAATTTTATGAGGGTCTTTCTCAGATTGAGTTGTTCCGTGCACTCGATAAGGCCCTTTGGGCAAACCGGCAGTCAATAAACAATTTACTGTAAAATTAACACTTGGGATTAAATTAACGAAGGTGCTGGCCTTTGTTCTTCCTCTCCCTCTTCATTGCTATCATTACATATTTAAGGGGAACTGTTTCATGCAAAATGGCTTGATTTGAGGCCATTGGCTGGATTTGAGGCCAAAATTCTCACACAAACCGAATGGTTTTTTTTAAATCAAAAGATGTAGCAAATATCTAGGACGAGTTAGAATTATTTTATTTATTTATGTTTTAAATTATGAAATATAGGCCATTAAAGAAATAAATTGTTAACGATTTTAGGGACAACTTTGGAATTTATTTGGGGGTTAATAATGATAAAAATAAAATAACCCCTTCTACTATGAAAATATAATGAAATATAAAATTAAAAATTAAAAAGAGTTGAAATCATCATTATGATAGAATTAAATTTACATTAACAGTGACTAATTTACGTTGGAACACAAATTTGCCGTACATAATTTAAAACATCGACCCGAAAAAATGTTTTTTTAAAGATGTAAAAAAAAAATATATTTTATATAATCATGTTTACATAGCAAATATGGCAAATTAAACAAAACTACCGTTAAACCGCAAATAATTTCCGTAGTTGCCTCTAAAATCATGAAAAATTGATTTCTTTAATGGCCTATATGTCATAATTTAACACATAAAAAAATACTTCTAATCCGTACTAGATATTTAATGTACTTTTAATTTTAAAAAATATCATTCAGTTTGGGTGGGTATTTTGGCCTCAAATCCAAAATGAAGTTTTGTATGAAACAGGCCACGCAGCCTTTCCTCTTAAACAACTGCGAACCTAAGGGAAAAGAGTCAGTCATTCAAGTAATTTTTTTTTTTTTTTAATATTTAATGAGAGTTTCAAATACGTTTCCTCTGTCAGTATGCGAAACGGATAATCATAACTATTTTAGTACGTAATTTATAAAGGGAAGAGAGTGTAAATACATATTTCTGAGTGAATATTGCATATTCCAAGTAATGGTGTATTAAATTTCACTGCAATTTTGAATTATCTGATTTTCATGAGTAAACTTGTAATAAAATTGACGGGGTAAAAGTTTTATGCCGGGTTTTCAACAAACTATCAACATATTTATAGTCATCATCCTCATCATCATCATCGATGCCATAACTTTTGAAGAGTTCTAGTAGCCTCTAGGAAACGCTTCCACTCCTGTCTCCCAATAGTGCATCGTGCCTAACAATGCGTCCAACCACCTAAGTTTAGCTCTCTTAACAGGCCTATTATAAGGTAAACTTTTTAATCGATAGTATTTGGTCTTCCATAGTGAGGAACTCCAGTCCATTTTTTTTTTTTTAATTTTCAATACCAGTATTATTTTTCGTAGTTAAAATAATTTTCAAAGTTTCAATCTTTCAAAGTCCGCCAAAATGCTCAAAATCTATGGGCGGTCAGTTTTGAGGTTATAATATTTATTTATTTTATTTATAAATACATGATATTTAATGGAGACAATTACGTGGAATAGATACATTACATCACCATACTAGACGGCTGCCTGTTTCGTGTTCAATATTAAATGTTAAAGCAAGAATGAGTTTTACCACACATTATTTTATTTTCTATTCATAGTAAACCATACTTAAGTCATAAAATTATGTTTCTTTTTAGAAAATTTAACACAAAGAATAATAATAGCATTTAATATTAACATTATCATGATATCGGTTTTGCCCATGAATATTCTTATTTCTTTCATTAATAATAGTTTCATTTTGTATTGATCAACAATTATAGCGCTTAAACTCACCTAAATTAAAACAAAAAAAAAGTATTTTAAAAATACAATACCAAATAACAATTTCCATACAAATCCAAAACCCAAATACGCCCGGCTGAGACCCGTGACGTCAGATGTTCCGAATGCAGTGGTACCAACATAAACAGGGTCTGTTTATGAGATGGTTTTTTATTATCTTTTAAATAACGATTCATAAATTCTACGTGAAATTACATGTAATAAATTTTATATTATATATTCAGAATCGTCGTTTATTGATCTATACGAACGTTTTTGAAGCCGTAATATTTTTCACTGGAGTTCCTTATTATTGTTACATGTCCTGCCCAGCGGAGGCGTCCGAGTTTAATTAATATTTTTCAGAGCAGGACGGTTAGCTTTTCATCCAACCTTCCTCCTTTATCCGAGCTTATGACCATTATCAGCATCGGGAGAGATGTTCCCTAGCTCATGGTGGAGTTAATTGACACATAATACCCACACCAATTATATCTATCTCTTTTAAATGTATTATTGCTAGTACGGCCCTGTTCATTTAATCTACATTTTCGCTAGTGGTTTCAAAGACTTCTAAGATTTAAGTGCTTTAAATTTTGATATACTGAACTAAAGGACATCCTTGTTTGCACCTTGCTGCCTTTCATTCTCAAGTTATCAAGCAATTTCACGCATTCGGGGAAATAACAAAGATAGGCAATATCTCAATGCTAACGGTGAGAACCAAATGTTCACTGATTAGCCAGATTTATGACGTCATTAAATTAATTGGAGGAAATTATGGATTCACACTTATCACAAGCACAGAGTAGACACTAATTAAAATGACCATATCGTTAACATATTATTTAATATATTAATTACTTGAAAACTACTTTTTACTAATAATAATAATAATATTTTTTTATTTAATTTCTAATACAATTACAAATATGTTATATTTAATGCGTAAGAGAAATTACAGGTACCTATTTAATATTTGTAAAATAAAAATATTTTCAAAAATAATTTATTAAAAATAAAAATAAATAAATTCACAAATATTTAAATAAATTCAAATATTTAATATATTTTTAATATATTCAAATATTATTTGAAAATAGACATATCACCTTCGGAACAATATAACACTCACAGGTGAAAGGTCTCCTGGCTGGCAGCAGTGCTGAAGGGATCAATGACCCAAAAATTTCAGAGCATCTTCCAATGAAAAACCTATAGAACAAGCGCAGAATTTCAACCTAACGTTTATGTTCGAGATCAGTGATGGACAACCTTTTTATCCGGCGGGCCAATTGATCATTTTTCAATGTTTTCGCGGGCCGCGGGGGTGGGGTACCTACAGCTTGACATGGTTAACTTTGAAACCGATGGCGTCGCCAGTGTAGATTTTTTAAATATTTATTTCATGTGAATACCGTACAAATGTCCCATCTGCTACGAGCTATTAGATATATAAAATTTTGTTTTTTTAATTTTTTTTTTTTTTTTTAATAACTTATTGAAGCTTATACACCTTGAGGTCTTGGGTTCGAGTCCCTGCTGCCGCAGTTATCTCTT
Organism: Halesus radiatus; assembly: GCA_022606495.2. Taxonomy (NCBI): domain Eukaryota; kingdom Metazoa; phylum Arthropoda; class Insecta; order Trichoptera; family Limnephilidae; genus Halesus; species Halesus radiatus. Next base: position 4,114 of record JAHDVE020006649.1, read on the forward strand.
TACCTTCTGTGTCTTTTCGGTTTCATGTTTCATTCTAAGAGTTGTAAATATTATCATCAATGATTAAAAAAAAACAATTCTTACTATAAAGAACCTACCTAAAATTTCTTCGATAACATATCACAATTCATTTAAAACAATATAAATTATAAATCAAGAATTTCAATAAAAATTTGGCCTGGTAACCTTTTTGGATTTTGTAAACCGGTAACTATTTAATAAGGCAATCACAGAACCAGAAAAAAGCGCCGCAGGCGAATGATCAAACACTGTCGATTTTTATCAATCTGATATTTTAGATACCAACATGTAAAAAAAAAACTTTTAAGTTTGGGCTAATTGAAAATATTGAAGACAGGCAAGTTTGTCTCAATAGCCTTTCGTGTTTTGTAAAGGAGACTGATCACGGCACCCGGAATTTTGAACGATTGATGTAAAATGAGAAATATCATAATTCACTTTCATTACTTTTTCTAACATGTTTTCAGAAACAACATTTGATCGTGTTCCCTATAAAATGGAAAACATTAAAAAAATTCTTGGCCCAAGGTCAGCCCAATAAACTAATGTTGTTAATTTTTATTTAGCCAAGTGGGCCGAAGGAAAAGACCCGCGGGCCGCAGGTTGTGCATCACTGTTCTAGACTCGGTTCTAAGACTTTAATCCGTCTCTTAATTTATTTATTTTTTCATGTGATACCACACAAGAGTCCCAATTGCTCCCAACCTTCTGTCGCCAATGAGACGATGGCATCCCCAATTGGGGGATATTGTGAGGCTTGAGGTATTGAAGAGGGGAAGGAGATGACTATTAAGATCCGGTTAAACCCAATTCAAGCAACGTTTCTATTCTGAATGGTGGTCATTCACCAGGGCGATACTGACAGTATATATGCTAAACATAGTACATATTATTTAATCTGCACAAATTGTGAAATAAAACAATTTAATCAAATAAAATATAATTTAAAAAATAAAACAATAACTTTGTTTAAATCACTTTTATTTGTAATATACATTTGCCGACCGGGTTTCGCCACTATATAACACCAGGGCAGTATATGACTAAAGTCTTATACTGCCATGAAGAAGCTAGGGTAGTGGCGAAACCCGGTCGGCAAAAGTACATTACAAATAAAAGAGATGTAAACAAGGTAATTGTTTTATTTTTTAAATTATAATGTCACATCACCAAGTTACCGCTTCATATGAAAATATAAATATTAAAACAGTCATAGACAATTCCCCAACAGTTTGACGGCCTCCATAGTCGAGGGGTTAGGCTCTCGACTACGAATCCGAAGGTCGCGGGTTCAAATCCCGGCGTGCGCAAGTCATTTTTATTTAATTAATTTGTGTTGTTTCACAATTAATTCATTTAAAAATAATATATAGTATATTTGCGCACGTTCCAGAGCGGAAGATACTTTCAGTATCGCCCTGGTGAAAGACCACCATTCACAATTGAAACGTTGCTTGAAATAGCTTTTAGCCGTGTTTGGTGACCAGATCTAAATAGCCAGGTATTCCCCACCTTCGTCTTCCCCTTCTCCTTCCCCTCCCCAACACCTTCAGCTTCACAACATTCCCCAATTGGGAATGCCATAGTCTCACTGGCTCCAGGCGGCTGGGAGCAGTTGGGACTCTTATGCGGTATTCATATTTAAAAAAAAGTCAAGAATTATTTTGGTATCTAGCGGCTTCAGACCAGAGTTGGCTGCCAAACTCAACGGTGAGTCCTACTTGCAATAATAAGTAAACTTTATTTTAAAAAATACGTAGGTCATAACTTTTATTTGAAAAGTGTCTAACGTAAAGTAACTTTCTTTCATGAAAAGGTACTTATTTATGAGATGAAGTATTAACGTAAATTAAGGAAATATTGTTCCAAGACAGATTTGTATGGCGTTCCATCATATTTCAACCCAATAGGAAAATAGCACGAGGTTAAGTTAGTAATGTAGTTATTGATAAATGAAAACCGACTTAAATACAATACAGAAATCACTTTAAATCCACATTTTAACCTTAAAAACTTACTTTACTTACATTTTGCCAAAGGCGACTGTCCTGAGTAATGAAAACCAGAACTCGTGAATTAATTAAATATTTAAAATAAGTTTATTAGCGGAAGGTCACCAGATGACCTCTGTCGTCTGCAGGCGACAACTTATTATCATAATAAAATTATTTACTTTTGGAACCATTCAGCTAACATTTTTTATTCGATAAATTTCACAATCCAGTTTTTCTTTATTGGAATGGCAGGATTCTTTTACTTGTTATATAGACAAAAAATGAGAATGCAATCGATTTCGCATAACCCTCCAAAGATCATATAGGCCCTGAGAGAAATTATTTCCCTCGGGGCCTCCTATGTGTACTGTACTGAACTGTTATTGTACTGTCACTCTACTGTTACTGTAAAAAACACTAAAGATCACTAGGATGACGGGCGAAAAACAAAATTCAACCTTAGTGACATGTAATAGAAAAAAAAACAAATCAGTTTACTATGTCAACCACCATATAATGATTAAAATCGATTACAGATTGGCACACTTAACTTTGCAGTCGGGCCACTGATAAAAACAACAACAATTATTATCATTATGTTTCCTAAAGCGTTCCCACCTCATCTATCTATGATCCATATCATAGGCTTTGTGAAAAAAGGCTTATTTAACGCCTATTCATAAAAAAGGTGATATATCAAACTACAGACTGATTTGTATAAGGGCTGCTTTACCCAAACTTTTCGAGTCATTGGTGCTGGATATCAAAGACACACCTATCATCAACGTTATTGTACCTAACCAACATGGATTCATCATAAGTTGCTCTATCATAGTTTATAAAAATTACATATCCGAATCCCTTGTTCTGAAACAATAAGTGAACACTATATACATGTATACCGATTTTTATTAAAGCATTGGTAAAGTTCGACGTCACGTACGTACATCTAAACTCCGACTGGTTGGGTTTCAAATGTACTTTATTGAGCTGAATTGTCAGTTACCGTAGTTATTGGGTGCTTAGTGGAGATTAATTCTGTACAAACCTATTTATTCGAAGCCACAAGTGGAGTTCCTCAAGGGCCCCACCTCGGCCCAATATTATTTTTTTTTTCATTAATGACATTGTAAACAAATTTAAAGATGTACAGCTACTACTATTGTGCGGAAATAATTTTTTTTTTGAACTTTCATAATTGTCAAGTATATTAAATTTAATTTTCCAAAGCAGATTGTCATATCTTCAATAAATATACTGTTAGGGGAGGAAAAAAAGGGGGAAAGAGGAGAAGGTCGGGAAGGACGAAAAAACCCACGATGGAAGCCGGTGTTAGGGGCGCTGAAAAGAGGGAAGTGGGGAAAAGAGAGTTGGTATAAAGAGAAGCAGTGCAACTCACCCTGAGATCGTATTCAGGACTGATCCCCGCTCCATCATGGCTTAGTTCAGCATTGGTACAACATAAAGATTCCTTTTTTCAAGGTCAAATGAGTCGGCCGCGGCCTTAGAATTGGAGGGAGGCATCTACTCTACATTAATTAACGAGATGGCGTGCTTTCAACTCAGAATCTATTGTAACAAAACATGGTCATACAAGTTATATGCAGGTTTCGCCAAGAAGTTGCATCTACTCTATTCTAGACTATCCTCTCTGAAGGAGCTCTAATCGGGCAAGTTAATGGGGCAACACACACAATTACAGTACATGATATGAAAGAAGTTGATAGCGGCTTACATGAATAGGCGGAGTCTACGTAGTCAGCATCCAAAGTGCATAGGTATTAATCATTATCACACTGAGTTTAACAGTTAAAAGGACAACATTCTAGGTGTTTTACAAGGGTAGTATGGTAACTATCAGTGCAGTTGATGTTTCCATGTGTGGAATCGAATGATGCAATAATTGAACTGGCTGCGTGCTCTAAAGAAGCACGCAGTTGATTGCTCGTAGGTCGGGAAGGGAATGATGTAATGGCGGGCGGCGGACTCGCTTCGCGAAAGCCACGCCGTTCCATGCAGCCGGTAATTATCTGTTCCGCTAGACCTCATTGGTTGATTATCGTAACCTCCGGCGGGGTGTGGTATTATTGGTTGCCGTGCGATGCCTTGCAAACGAGAAACTAGAAGCATTCTAAGATCTTCTATTCGCTACGTAACACTACATTAAAAAATATTAAATTAACACCAGTGTCACAAAATCGGGACTTCGGTATAATATTCAATGGAAACTTGTCATTTATTACACACATTAACTAACAAGACTTTAAAGATGCCTGGCTTCCTTTGCAGAACTTTAAGTGATTCAAAGTCTTTAGATTGTATGAAAACGATCTACACTTCATTAATTAGAAGTCAAGTGGAGTATAATTCACCGATTTGGTCCCCTTTAGATAAAGTACACTCTAACAAAGTAGAACGGGTTTAGCACAAAATTCTTTGGTATATACATTTTATGTTAAAAATTCTAAATGAAAACAGAAAGTATGTAAGTTTGATGACGCTGTCTGATGCAATCGATTATTTCAGACCTAGTTGTATTATATAGAATCATTAACCATCTAATTGACAGCCCCGCCATCATCGCCACTATTAATTTACATGTACCAACGAGGAACATAAGACAAATTGTAACATTCATTTGCAACACATGCACAACCAACTATCAGTCACCCTCACTAACCTAAAGAATGAATGATCTGGACAACAAGTTTGGAGATATTGTTGATATATTTGCTGACTCCATTTATAAAGTAAAGCGTCATCTATACTAACACTTTTATGAATCGTCTAATTAATCATTGTAGGTTGGATTATGTAGCGTTTATGATTTGTGTTATAATATTGTATTAGTTTTCTATATTATGTCACTGTTAAACGTTTCAAAAAAATAAGTCGTTACTTTATGGTTTAAAATCTCTACGTACTCATAATTTCTGATAACTCTTTATATTATGTTCTAAAAATTCATGTGAAATCCCAGATAAATAAATAGACTCTATGAAATAGATCAGTGAGAACGGGCTTATATATGCAATAGAATGCCCGATAGACTAGAAGCCCAATATTGAATCGACTCCAACTTTCCTTCTATTCTATTTAAAATAGAACGATGTGAACAGCAGTTGCTACTAGCCGCCGTCTGCACACAGTACTATATTAATATCTATGGTTATTTTCAATAAAACTGCGACGCTTTGAGCTTCGCAAATACAAATTAATTAATATAGAATAGAAATAGCACAAGTGTGAACGTCTATCATCAAAAAGGTTCGTTCTATGAGATAAACCAAAGAATACACATATAACCTAGAATTAGCTAACTTTTCAAACAGCAAAGATTATAAAAAATTATATCAGGAATGATCTCCGATGGTACAGGTAATTTAAATTATGGAATTTAAGTTATTCGGAAATATTTTACTTGTAAAATTAAAAGGGTAGTTACCTACTGTGACAACTGAAGTAGTACTTCTTATTGTTACTTTAAAAACACAATTACAAACGTGACTTTTGACTTCTGCTTCATGTGAATACCTTTCTCACACTGATTAAAACAAGGCTTTAGAAAAATCACCTTATAATATCAATAATTATCATACAATAACGATAATTACCATTATTGCACAACGTGTTTTGTTACAAATGATTACGTCTATACTTTAGAAAAAAAAAACAGTCGTGATTATAAATCACAGGGTTTATTAAACCGACATAAATTAACAATATCTTGACCTTTTGTAACTTTCATGAAAAAAACATAAGTCGGCAGTAATAATGATAATGCGTTTTAAACAGCGACTGGATAAACCAACACACGTATGAATCAACACACTTATACAAAGTGATATAAAGCCATTAAAATTACGGAAAAAAACTAGCTCGACAACCTAATCTAACCTAATCTAATTAATAATTTATTTAAAAAAAAAATAAGAGTTATAAAAATTATTCAAATTTTGGAATAACTTATTAAAACTTATGAACCTCATTGTGGTATGTTTTTAATTGAAGATAATATTAACAACTCTCAAAATGAAACATGAAACCGGAAAGACACAGAAAGAAAATGGTAACAGTAGCAGCTTGGACTCGAACCCATAACCTCATGGTCTATTTGCGAACCTTTAATCCACTGAGCTACAGCTACTCCAATCTGTCCCGTTATTTTTATCGATATCATAATTCGATTTCTAAGAATTGTCAATATCATATTCCGTTAATTCCTATATATTTTTGGCTGCTACCTTTGTATCATGACTACAAGATTCTACCCGAATTTATATGTAATCTTTTTGGATACTGTCTTGGATATACCTATCCGATTTTTATTTATATGGGACATCTCTTGATTTTTTCTACAATTCTGGGATTAATATTTAATTTTGGAATAACTTATTGAAGCTTATAAAACTCGTTGTAATATATTTTTAATCATTGAACATAATATTAAAAACTCTCAAAATTAAACATTTTCTTTTTCTATAAATAAATAAATAAAATAAAAAATTATTCCGGTATGTGGGGAGGTTAGTACAGTACCACAAATTCCATGCAAAATATGCATGCAATAGTTATACAAAATAAATACAAAAGCTTAAAAAAATAAAATAATAATAAAATAGTAGGTGAATTATACATCACACATAAAACAAAAATAAATAAATACATCAAAATAACGCCTTTAAGGTGCTGCGGCATTTAAATTGTGAGGGGGCAATATATTTCTCCAGTACGCGTCGATGCTGGAGGCTGGGCTGAGGCGGGCCTCCATGATGAGGATATTCCTGGAGCTGTTTATTCTTTCGCTCATTCCAGCCCCCTGGATCTTATAAGGGCTGCAAATCCGCCTCTCCGTGAACATACTGGAAGCGCTGCAGTTTCAGAGGAGGCCAAACATTATGCGGAAGGCGTTATTATACTGTACACGAAGTCTTTCCGTACTACTCTTTTTATAGTTTTTCCACAGTTCGCACGTGTACAACGTTGCGCAAAAGGCAAGGAAGAGAGTCCTTTTTACAGCGGTACTATGTCTATGTCTTTTCGGTTTCATGTTTCATTTTAACAGTTGTTAATATGATCTTCAGCGATTAAAAATAATTAATTAGGTTAGGTTAGATTCAGTTTTCGTGGTAGTTTTTTTTTTCGTACTTTTAATGACTTTATATCACTTTTAAAATGTGTGCCAATTCATACATGTGTTGATTTATCATGGAACCATTTTACACCATGTTGAATCAAGAATGAATATGTGTAGGTACATACAGTTGGGGTGCATTGCTCTCTGACCAGAAGTAGGCTGTGTGTAGTTTTTAACGGATTTTTCTATTCAAACCCATTTTTTTTCAAAACTTAGGTAAAAATGTTTTATTTATATGAATATATATACTTAACTGAAACCTTACGGCGTATTGGGTAGTTGCAACTAAAGAGTACAAATTTGTGCAATTGCTGGCATAACTGACTTTACGCACGATTTTTTTGTTATTTGGCTAAACTTACGCCTTTCGATTAACCTTTTTGGCGAATATTTTCTTTTACGAATTGGATGTTTCTATACTGTCAATAAAGTGATTTCTAATCAGATCCGTTGAAATTTTGAAAGAGACGGAACCATGAAATGTTTGCAGGTAGCGCGGTGCCTACATGTTCACAGAGAAAAATCAATCACCGCATTCGCACTGCCAATACGAAATGTCTGGTGGCTTCACTCGACTTCCCCCACTCTACCTCTACACATTTATTTATTAAATTTTAACGCTCCGATGGGTTTTTACATATTTTAGCATTTAAATGATTTTGTGTACAGAAAGATTTTTTTTTAAATTAACAAAAACATGTTGTATTCTGCAAGTCAAAGATTCTGTAGATACTAATAATGGATACTAAGCCAACCACCTGGGAGTTATTTGTATTAGGTAACTACTTATATTAAAATCGAACTTTTATTTAAAAAAATCATAGGAGTTTTCTATAACCGCCCTTCAGGTAATTTTCTGAAAAATAGGCAAAAAATAATCAATTGTTATTATTATTCATTATTTTGATTGAGATTTAAAAACCTCATTTTAATATTTAATTATTGTAGAAAATAATATTAAGCTAAATGAAACATGAAAACGGAAAAAAACGACAGAAAATAAACAGATTTCAGTCCCATCTGGGACTCGAACCAAGGACCTCTGCCTATCCGGGGCAACCGCTTAACCAACTTAGCTAATGAGACCATTTCAATTTTTTTTCCGTTTTCATATTTCATTTAGGTTATGTTAATATTATTTTCTACAATGATTAAAAAATAATCACTTTTTGGTATAGATTATGAATACTATGTTAGTCATACTGATGCCTGATATTTTGTCAAAAAAGCGGCCGCACGCTTCGCCTGTCCTTGGAGAACTACTTGTTTAGACTCGATGTCCCGTGTTGTTGGGACGCGCGGGTGGTCATTACGGTTTGTAGTGAGATATACTATTTTTCCTCAAGCTCGTACGTGATACGGGATAGCGCAGAATGGTACAATCAAAGTTTGCGTATCACGTACGTTCATAGGCATAGGGCCGTTTGAAGTCCAATAAAAGGTTTAAAACATGTTGCATGCAAGCAATGCATCTGTGTGAGTATTGTGTTCGGGTTAACACTGGTTGCAATTCCTATGATTATATAACAAAAACCATAGACAATACACGTTAATAAATTATTTATTTTTTAGTGTGTGTATATGTTAGTTCTTTTTTTTCGGTTCTTATTTTTGGGGCCTGCTAAGTTAATTGTGTCAAGCTGCACCTCGTGGTTTTCAGGTCAACCAACTTACGCCGCTATTATAAAAATATCTGGTTTTCGAAATGGCGTATCGCGGTAGGTATGGCATGTCGGTGGCAGCGCGAAAACATTTGATCTGCGCATTAGTTTCGGAGAGAAACGATATTAAAAATATTTACGACTTTCACGCCGACAAACGACCAAGGCGCGCCTTCGCCACTGCTTATCCCTTTCCTTTTATTCTTTCCTCCTGACGTATTATATTACGTCCGACATGCGCATTGTGATGAGAATTCGTAATATATTACGCACATTATATAATGCAAAACAAACTTCTGAAGTTATATCAAAGTCATAGATACCTTTGGATCATCCTAGTGAAAGTCAACCAACTAAAAACTACCACAGAACGTTGCTCGAAATGACTATAGCCGTGATATGCAGTGGCGTATACAGAGTTTTGAATCAATAAACTGAAACTGTATTAAAACTAAACCATTAATAAACACTTTGAAAACTTGGCTAGCTGAAAGAAGCTATTTGTATTAGAAATATCAAAATATTATTTTATTTAGGATTTATTGCTTTCGTTTATGTTTTCATTTTTTAAATATATTTTTGTAGAAATATTTTAGAGTAATATTCTTGATAAATATTTATGTTTTAAGCTTGTTATATATGTTTTTATTTTATATATTTTTTGTTATGTTTTTATTTTACATATTTTGTAACCTTGTCTGTAAATTTTATGTTTTAAATAACAAGCTCCCGTTGGACAAACTACAAAAAAGTAGTTTATCGGGACTTTTTGATTTGTGTTTTTTTTCTCTTGTAAAATTAAATAAAATAAAAATAGGGAATAGGAAAAACAGCTAAACATTAATACGGCTAACCAGCTGACTTCAGCCGATGTTGGCTGGGATTGCCTGTCACATCAAATATCACAATAACCGTTTCATTTATACATAATACAAGCCATTATTACTGGATACATAAAACTTCCAAATATGCATGAAAGAAAGTCAACATAATGTAACAATCATTTAATAAAGTTAACCACTCCATCTTACTAAATACGCCTGACCAAATAGGAAAACGTGGAGATCTATTTCGCTGCGTGAAATCATATTTGTATAACAGAACACAACTAGCGCTTATTAATGGATACAAATCATTCCCTATTATAGTTGTAACGTCTGGTGTGCCACAGGGATCAAATATGGGCCCCCTGCTTTTTTGCTGATATTCATAATTGACCTTGGCTCAAAATTAAACCGTGATTGTGATTTTTACGTAATTAACTCTATTTCTGATCAACTACTTGAAAATGACTTCGATATTCTCAACAACCGGTGATTCTAAATTCATATTCAACGTACATAATAACGACATTAAATAATTAAAAATGATGGGATTTATTCACAGAATATATAAACCATTCAACAACCGTCAATCAATTCTAACCCTTTACGGCGCCTTAATTAGAAGTAAACTGGAATGTAGAAGTACTATTTGGAATCTTCATAACTATTAATATGAAAACTTTATTGAATCTGTTAAAATAAGTGCTAAGAATGTTAAATAAAATAAATGTACCTAATTCCTATTGTTGAAGACGCCATAGTATATTCCACCTGATTACTTTCATAAATAATATTGTTCTCTGTCTCAAATATGTCGACTATATAATAAGATAGATTGTGCTAATATAGACATTTTTGTTTACTCAAAAATACGTAACAATGATTAGGCTAAATATATTATGTGTCACTTGTTTTTATTGAATTAATTATCATTGAGTGAGTTTTTGAAACTTTATGTATTTTAGGGAATAGAGGTAGGGGTGGGGGTAGGGGTATGGGTAGGGGTGTGGGTAGGGGTGGGGGGGTAGGGATAGGGATAGATAGAGATAGAGATAGAGATAGAGATAGAGATAGAGATAGAGATAGAGATAGAGATAGAGATAGAGATAGAGATAGAGATAGAGATAGAGATAGCGATAGCGATAGAGATAGAGATAGAGATGGAGATAGAGATAGAGATAGAGATAGATATAGAGATAGAGATAGAGATAGAGAGAGGGGGTAAAGGGATAACTGGAACGTGCCGCAAATATGCTATATTTTATTTTATTCAATAAAATGTACTTTCCCACGCCGGGATTCGAACCTGCGGCTTCCGGGTTCGTAATTACATTTAATAATGTTTTTTTTCATTTTACAATCCATAGTTGAACATTCAAGTACTAAGTAGAAATATTTACACATCATTATGGATCACAAATCGCAAGTTTGATATTGTGATGATGGTTCAATTTATTACATAAGTCCCCCTTGGTATTTCCATGTGGTAGCATATCCAATCGCCCCATACAGAGCGGAAATAATGGAGCTTTATGGCTGTACAACTTGAGTTATTAATTCATATCGCTTACCGGTGACGGGGCTAAGCTTAATGCGCAGACTAACATGCGCGCACTGAATTAGTTGCATACCTTTGAAAAACCAAACATTTATTCTTGACACTAATTTCCGGTTTTCAAAGTCATATTACTGTGCTTATTTACTGGAAAACCTTGTATAACTTTTTTTTTTAATTGTGAAAGGCTCTTAATTAACTTTATAAAAAAAATATGGTAAAATATTATTTTTTTACTTAAGAAAAAAAATAATTCTTTAAATATATGAAGCTGTTCTGGAGAAACTATTAGGGGTAAAGGTGGGGATAGACATAGGGTTAGAGGTAACAAATTACAACCTCAAAACTTTACTTCAAACCAATCATAACCCCGGGCAATGCCGGGTAGCTAGTACTACATATTATTTATTGATGAAAGCAATTACTTTGTGGCTTGACATTATATTTAAATGTCAAATTATTTATTCGTAAAATGCATTTACTTTGTAGCTTGTCATAATTATAACATACACACAAAAAATTGTTTTGAACCACTTCAATTTAATATAATAATCTACCGGTTTCGGAATACCCTTCCTTCATCAGAAATATATTAAGATTTAGTATTTTAATATATTCCTGACGAAGGAAGGGTATTTCCGAAACCATCAAATATTACCTTAAAATGAAATCATACACAACAAATTAATTTAATATTAACGGTATAAATACACCATAAACAATAATCACATGTCACAGTTAACTACGAGCATAAGAATATAGCACAGATAATTTTAAAAGGTAACTATTAAATGTGGTATTAGGTTGTACAATATCAATATATCAGAAAGTATATAAAAAATAAAACTTCATGAAGGACATAAAAGTAAAAGATATGCGTACACATAAAACATATAGTAAACTTAAGTTATATTAATATTGATTGAAAAGATGTGATAGTATAACCTTCCGTGGAGTTAAATAGATCCGGTACATCAGCGTATCTATTATCGAACATGCTCAGTAGAAGATTTCGTCTTTGTAGTACAGCTGTGAAAAGGACTCTCCTCCTTGCCTTCTGCGCAACGTTGTACACGTGCGAACTCTGGGCAAACTATAAAAAGAATAGTATGGAAATACTTCGTGTATAGTATAATAACGCCTTCCGCAGAATGTTTGGCCTCCCCAGATACTGCAGCGCTTCCAATATGTTCACGGAGGGGCGAGTTTCCGGTTTTGCAGCCCTTATAAGATCCAGGGTGGCTGGAATGAGGGAAAGAATAAACAGCTCCAGGAATATCCTCATCATGGAAGCCCGCCTCAGTCCAGCCTCCAGCATCGACGCGTACTGGAGAAAGATATTGGCCCCTCACAACTTGAATGCCGCAGTATCTTAATGTGTGATGTATCACCTACTATCGTATTATTATTTTATTTCTTAAACTTTTTATATATATATTCTTTTATAACTATTGCATGTATATTTTAAATGGAATTTGTGGGACTGCACTAACCTCCATTATTATTATCATTATTATTATTATTTTTATTATTATTATTATTATTTTTATTATTATTATTATTATTATTATTATTAGTATTGTTATTATTATTATTATTATTATTATTATTATTATTATTTTTATTTTTATTATTATTATTATTATTATTATTCTTATTCTTATTATTATTGTTATTATTATTGTTATTATTATTATTATTATTATTATTATTGTTGTTATTATTATTATTATTATTATTATTATTATTACTACTTAATGTAATCTAGGTACAAGCGTCTGTTTGTAATGCCCAGTCCTGGTGTTGTTACATTTAAACAAGATTTTGGAACGAGTTGTTCTCGTAGATATTTGAAATTGAAGGAGGTTAATCAGATCAGGGCTGTCTATAATACCATTAAGAATTTTGAACATAAATATCATGTCAGGAATAATTCTTCGATTATGCGTCAATATTAGAAAATTTATTTGGTAAGTGGTTTTCCTCTCTCTCTCGCTTAAAGCTCCGGTGAGACCGGCCCTGGACAGGTGGTACATGCAAAGCACCCGAGATCACATAAACCCAATTTACACGCTGCAATTTTCCATTGCCGAATGAGAAAGGGGGGGAGGGAAACAATCGGACTTCGGTAGCGCGGCTAATCGGGGCGACTCGGCTCGGACACGATCTCAGCCGAACTTTCCCGATCAACCGACATGAAAGAAGCAGGTAATTAAATAAAGGTGGGTAGACTCAACGCACGTTTATAAGATCCTCAAATATAATTATTTTATTAATTGAATAATTTGAATAGCAGTGTTTTTATGAAAAATCGCCTAAATAACGCTGCACAAATATTACTTGCTATGGTTAATTTATTTATTTAACTTAAAATAGAACACATGTTCACTGGTTACATGTATTCTGATATGAACATAATATCTACATACAATTAAGAATTACAAATCAAATTTAAAAAATCACGACATTAAAAATTCCACTTTACGGATTTCGTCACTTCCTTCTTAAATTTCAAAACATTTTTCTCTTATTTTATATTGGTCGGTATTTTTTGGGAGATCTTCATGGCATATAGTAATTTTTCTATATAGAGTTTTTCGATTTTGTTTTCTTTCGAAAGGGAAGTCTTATTTCATTTTTTCTTCTTGTATAGTGGTTATGTCTATGTTGATGTTTATTAATTTTTCTCAAGAATTCAGAATTTTGTTGGCCGTTAAACATTTTAAAGAGAAAAACTATTACTCATTTTTTTTATTATTAATTATTTTTATTGAGATTTAAAAACCTCATTTTAATGTTTAATCATTGTAGAAAATAATATTAACATAGCCTAAATGAAACGTGAAAACGGAAAAAACGACAGAAAATAAAAAATTTCAGTCGCATCTGGGAGTCGAACCCAGGACCTCTGCCTATCCGGGGCAACCGCTTAACCAACTTAGCTAATGAGACCAGTTCAATTTGTATCGTCTTAAAATTTATTCGCGTGCCTTTGTTTTGCAAAATTTTTAGTTTTCTAAAATCCTTCTCCTCTGAGAAGAACAAAATGCTGCTACAATAATTAATATCAGGAACAATAATGGCATAGTATACCATATAGTTTAACAGGATTCTGCATTGATATATCTTGTCTTTCCGAGTAGTGGGACTTTTTTGGCGATTTTCTTCATAACATACTCGTATATTGTATTTAGAGATAGAGTCAGTGTGGAATCTAAAATAAAACCCAAATATTTCGATTCGGATACTTCCTTCAAAATTTCTCCATCCATCATTATCAAATGAGTATCTGCTATTTTCTTATTTCCTATATTTATAAATTTGGTTTTGCTTAAATTTAGCTTTAATTTATTATTTTAAGCCAAAGAGCAACTTATTAAGGTCATAGTTAAGTTGGTTCATAATTGACAAATAATTACCTCCGAATATATATATAAAGAAGACGCATTGATAGATATATATCAATGCGTTTTCTGCGAATAGTCTGATACGGCAATATTTAAGAATTTTTGCTAGATCATTTATGTATATTATGAATAGGATTGTTCCAAGAACCGATCCGAATAGTCTGATACGGCAATATTTAAGAATTTTTGCTAGATCATTTATGTATATTATGAATAGGATTGTTCCAAGAACCGATCCTTTTGGCACTCCTAATTTAATGGATAGCGGATCCGACACTATTTCTGCCACTTTAGTAGTCTGATACCTGTCCGTTAAATGATATTTAAACCAATTTAATGCTGTTCCCTTTATTCCAATTTTCTTTAAATTTTCTATTGTACTTTTCCTATCAATAGTTTCAAATGCTCTCTTGACATATCAGTATCTTCTTTCCAGTCTTATAATACTAAGTTTAGAGCCATTTCGTAGGATTGATTATTTCGGAACCCACATTGTTCCTTACACAATATATTATTTTTCAATAAAAATTCTGTAAATTGTTTTTTTTTTGCTATGAATTCGAGAACTTGTTCATATGTAGGAATGGTGTTAACTGGCCTAAATTCCTCATATTTCTTTGTATTATATTTCTTCGGTATTAGTAGTACTTGGAACGTCTTCCACGAATTATCGAATTACGTTCAAACAGAAACAGAAACATACTTAGTTTGGGAATTTTTTTTGTCATTTTATAAAATTTGTTCTCCAGTCTTAAAATCGAAGAATAAAAAATATGTATTTAAAATAAATATCAACTCTTCTTTTGCCACCAATCTTCTAATCTCTTATCGGGTTCCAGTTTCAAAAATGTATGTTTTTTAAATTATAAACATTCACATGAAAAGGAATAATTGTGTTGTGAGGTCCTTATAACCGTGGGCTGACTTTACATCTACTGCCACTGGATGCCAGTTTATAAAAAAATATTTATGTGATTTTGATCTTGCAATCCACTCCGAAGCTAGATTTATGTTATGTAGAAAAAGTTTTCTTTGAACTATCAGGCATAAGAATTCAAACCGCCCAGGGTCAGTGGAAATATGGTATCCCAGATTATTAGAGATGAGAAAGAGGAAGGTTAGGAAGTACCGGACGAGATCTAGTTACCATACATAGATACCTAGAGGTATTTCTAGTGACGTTTCGACTATTGACCTGGTGAGGAACCACCATTTAAAATCGTTATGTTGCATTCCTTGAAATAACTTTAGCTATATGTTTAGTTAATGATTTTAAACAGCCAAATACTTCCTACTTAAACTTACTTTCTCGTTTAAAAAAATAACACGATTATTAATTATAAAAATCTCTCTTACAGTCCTATTTTGAATATTGCTCCACACCGTTTGTCTCTTTCTCTTCACCCTACTCTTTACTTAGCTCCCTAGGTAAGTGGTATTGAAAATGTCAACAGTCAATGCAGCATCGTTAAGCAGTTGAGTCACTCTGCTGATTGGCACGTTCTGATAAATAGAAGTTCTCGCTTTCGAAGCATAAAATAGTGCACGGAATCTCCCACCAGTATAGTTATTAGGAACGCATAAGTTTACCTCTTTCCGCATAGGTAGATAGTATGTTTCCAGGGATTAACTTATAAAATGTATACCTAAAAATATATTACGACTATAACTCGAGATGTCTGAGAGACAGGAGAACAGGACTTTAAATATGTAATCGAACAAGTCGAAAGGTAGGTATCAGACTGGTAACATATATTTGTCACACTACATATACCCATTACCCACTGCCCTAAGGACTTAAGTACCTATCTATAAAAACACCGGTAAACGATAAACAATAATATAATATAATAATAATAATAAAATAATATCTTTATTGTAATTAAATTTAACTAAAACTAAAAGACATGTATAATATAATAATGTAAGTGTACAGTGGTTTATAAAGTAAAATAGAAAATAATATAATAACAGTTATAGTTGAAGTTTCACATAACCCGCCTCACTAGGCTAGACTGTGTTGAGGCAGTAATTTTGCAAATTATTTTATAGTTTTAAAATACCAATGAATATATACTTATATTAAGATATGCTTCGTAAATCGTTGAATCAATAATTTTGAATTTGGGTGAGTGCCCTATCATTACTTTTAATCCAATTTTTTACATTGTGTTTGATTTTTTTTGTGAATCAGATTTTTTTTCTTGTCGCAAAGTACCTAAAATTCCGTTGCCCAAAAGTAGTATGAATTACAAGAATTTGGAGTAAATCTTTGTTGGCATTTCTAGTGATACGAGTGTTTAATCTATTTTCATAGAATTTACTTTTGTTTGAATAAAGATTAGTGAGGATAAGATACAGCAAAGAATTAGTGTTTCATACAAAAGTATTTTATCATTATATTACAACTAGCTGATGTACCCAATATTTTGATAACGTATTAAACCTACCCCTACCCAGTAATTTTCCTCTTATTTTGAACGTCAAGTGCAGCATAATTTCATTAATAAATACCAACATTCTGCTTTAAGAGGTAAGAAAAGGGGATGGGGGTGGTTTTCAAAATCTCATGTGGACAGTGTCCTTCCTCGTGTTTTGAAGGTCAAGTTTGCAAAATTTCATCAAGCTCGGAATAAAACTGTAGATTTGTATACAAAACAAACACACGCCGCCCTCCCGGACATTTTTATTTATATAATAGAAGAAGAAGATAGAAACAGAAGATAGAAGAACATGTCAAAGCACAATTTGACTGTGGTTTTCGAAATTTTCTCTTTTGTGTCGTTATCTGTTGATCAAATAATCAGAATAGGGTTTAAAAAAACTAAAAGAAATTAAATATTGTACATTTTTACATAAAATCAATTCAGTAGGCCCTGAGACATGTCATCTTTGAGGATGCTGTGTGGGGGTCTTTTAAACTGAATGATGTAGAGGAAGTTCCGGGAAGGAAAGGGGTATGAGGGTAGAAAGCTGACGAGACTCACGGACCTCTTAATTGATCTCTCCCGCTCTCCCAATCCGGCACAACACGATGGGCAGACACATCATCCACCAAGGCCTGGACAAACCTCATGACCCCTGGGATGACCTATGGCAGAGGTGTTGATTATTCAATGAACAGTTCCCGGGACAACGCCAGTTGAGGTTATCCACCACTTTCCCACCCCGGTATAAGTAACTTATGGTTACTCCTTCAGGGTGCACCTCAAGGACTCTAATTTTTTGGTTCAACGAAGCTGTAGCCGACGTGATCATCGATTGTTCATAATCGTGATTCTTAGGATTCTAATTTTGCGACACTATATTATCTTCGTAATTTATATTGTACCATTAGCTTATTATCTCGTGCCATTGTATCTTATGTAAGATTTATAATATTTGTTTCATCTCATAGTGTTATCGACGTGATGGAACCACACGGGAATTTCCCGACTCCGCAGGAGCACAGTACCGTGTGGCAGACTTTCCTATCACTTCGATAACACATCCGACCCCGCGACAGCACGATACCGTGTTGCGGGTTTTCGACAGTGCAACTAACCCCGTGGCAACGCAGTACCGTGCACGGACCCCTCATTTACATGTCTGCCTCAGCAGCGCCCCTAGTGTAGAAAACTTGTATCACTTTGTAAGGATATAAAAGCGAAAATTTCTGAAAATAAAGTCAGTCACACTCGGACGAGCAATCGTGACTCGTACCCAGTCACATCTTGTAACCATAGAAAGTCTTTCACTTCTCCTGCCTCCCACCTGAAGGATTCCTGAACCTGCCTCAAGGATAGTCGGCCCCGTACCAGCATAGAAAGTGACTTGACCAGCACCCTACATGTTTACAGTCTTGTAACGACAATGGTCGCTTACAGAAGCTAAGGTTATAAATGATTCTAAACCCTCAAGTGTCCCTGCATAGCATTAGCTTAGAAGGAGGTTAGTAAAATTCCACAGCCCAGAATGGTTAGTACATACATACGGTCGACAAAAGTGGCTCTAGTAATAATGGTGGCTCTGCTCTACTCGTCCGTAGATGAACATGGTGAGACGCGGAGAAATACTAACATAAAACAGTAAAAGGGAGAAACTAAATAGATTAAGTGAGAGTACTTGGGACGAGCCGTTGCCAGGACACCAGGGCAGTCCCTCTGAAGCAGTGCTAGGTGGATTCTTGTTCCCGCCACCCTTCCCAGGAGACATTGCGCCAGTCGTCAAGATTATCCCTTAAGAAAAGTGTAATTGGGGAGGGGGTAAAAAAAAAAAAAAAACCCTGAGACCCTGGGGATATGGAGGGGTCCAGGCGGCCGGGAGCGTGCCACTGAGTCGGGGAGACGGGAAGGCCGTCACCACCAAGCTTGCTCCATCGGGAAGTACACAAGGGATCCGGCTAGGGCAAGTCAAAAGTAGATGACTGCTTCGGGTTGCAGGGATAGGGTTAATTTTCCACTCCCTAAGAGGGGATGTGGACAGTACACAATAAAAATGTTTTTGGGTTCAGTTCGCCTGAATATCTCAAAATGTTTTTGAGTTCTACACAAAGAAAAATTTTTGTACCTAAAAAAACAAAACTCATAATAGGGAAATAAAAATGGAAAACAAAATTATAACAACAGTAGAGGCATCAGTGCAGAGTGAAAAGTTTAAAGCTAAAATTTAAAATTAAAAAAAAAGTATAAGATATATTAAAAATGGCAGGAATCTAAATGAGCAAAATACAGAAATAGAGAATGAAACAAGGTAACAAAATAGCAAGTAGAAGATAAACATTTACAAAGGGAAACATAAAATGTAAAACCAAGCATATACAGTAGTTAAATAAATTTAAAATAAGTACCAGAGATTCAAGAGGACAGTACCTCCGGCACCTGAAACGATAAATGATTTTACGAAGCTATTCCGCGACTCTAAGTTCAGGCCATCTCTCCACCCATCCTACTTACAAACCTTCTCAAACACTCGAAATTCACCTTATTGCAGACCAGATCAGCATTCCAGGCTGGTCTGGTAATTCCAGTCAAACCATCCAGCATTTCCTCTCTCGCATCCATCAAAATCTCACAGTGCCACAGAATGTGCTCGGCGGTCTGGTTTGTATTTCCACAAGCACAGTTTGGGTGAGGGGATAGAGATAAACTATGAAGTCTACCCCTAAATTCACCGTGCCCCGATAGTAGTTGGGTGGTATAGTGGTCCAGGTGTAAAAATGCCCCTTCCATTCTGCTTCTAACTGAGGGGAAGAAAGAATAAGTCCATCTTCCCGTCGTCGCCCTATCCCAACGTGACTGCCAATCATCCAGAGTTCTATCACGCATCTCCTTAAGAAGCTTTGGCAGGGAGACCTCACCACCCACGGTCACGTGGACACCCAGATGGACAGCCTCTCTACCTCTTGTTAAAGCCTTCTTAGCCAATACTTCCCTAATTTCTAAATCAATCGGCAGGATTCCGGCCAGAACCGGTAATGCATCTGATGCTACAGTCCTGTAAGCTCCCGAGAGCGCCAGTAAAGGAGTGCGCTGGCCCCTTTTCAGAGCCAAGAGTATGAGAACATTGTCAAGGCGGTGCTCCCACACCGAAGCAGCGTATGAGATTTGGGTCACGTACACTGCCCGGTAGATTAGCCGGAGCGCAGGCGAGCGGAGACCCCACTCGGCCGTTGACAGTCTTCTCAACTTATGAAAGAGGGCCTGGGCTCTACTGGACGCGCTTTTGACGTGGGCCAGGAAAGAAGACGATCTATCTAAAATGACTCCCAAGTGTCTGGTGTTTTCCGCAAAGGATATTGTGGAGTTTCCCATTTTAATAGAAGGGTTACGTCTTCGACTGAGGGAACCCTTCATAAGGAGACCCACTGTCTTGTGGGGAGCGAAGGTTAATTTATTTCTTTTACCCCATTCCAGAACCATCTCTAAGCATTCCTCGGCCTTACTTTCGACCTCTTTCCTGCTGTTGCCCGCCACAAGAAGATGCTCATCATCCGCATATGCCACTGATACACAACCCTCAGGCAAGGGTAACCTGAGGCCGTCGTCAAAAAGAATTTTCCAAAATTCCGGACCCAAGACTGAGCCTTGGGGACAGCCCATATCCACTTCTCTGATAATAGTGGTGCTCCCGTGAGCAACCACGATGGATCGGTCCCTAAAATAGTCCGAACAGATCTCAAAGAGATCCGGTGGACAGTTTCTATTCCTTAGTTTGATAAGTATCATTGGCCATGATGCGTTGTCAAAAGCCCCGGCAATATCTAGAAATAGACCTATCACATACTTCTTATTACAAACCGGGACAACGCCAGCGGCACCCATACCCGACCCCCAAATGTAAAGTCTTCCAGCCATAGTTAACAATGAGCCATCATCTTCTCAACTTCATCTTCCCCGCCTCCAATTCCTTCCATTTTTTGATACTCTCCAAACAAGAGTGCCATAGCTCAACTGAAAACAAGAAAAAAAAATTTGTGTCACTAAAAAAATAGATAACTTCTTTACACATTGAGTTTACACCTTACAATATTGAACACAGTCTATTTCCGTACCGGTGTAAGAGACAGACAACAGAACACGATCCACTCGCACATGTAGTGTGACCACGGGACATATTATTTAAGCAGTGAAAAATGCTTCTGCGTAATATATTGGTGTTCACTGTCACCAAATTAATGTCTTTACGGGCTGGGCGCTTTGGGGAACTTCACAAGCAGACTGCAGTGAAAAGCTCCTCTACTGATTTAATGATTTTTATTTTTACGATAACATTAGCTATAGATAACACAGGAAATAACTTTACGATAACACAGGTAGTTTGGAGCGAAAGTTTTACTGATTTAATGATTTTTTATGTTTAAGATAGCACTAGCTTTAGCCATTGAGATGGCAACATGGTACACTAACGCCCCTAGCGGCGCGCGTTGGCGGAATTGGTAGTTTTGATATTTTTAATAGGTTTTCTTTGGAATATATTCTTAATAAATTATAGAAATCGAAAATGCATACTTAGACTTTACTGCTGTTTTGGTCATAAATGAAAAATATTAAAGAGGCTATTATGTTTGTACTAACAGTTATAAGCCTCGCCACTCGACATACGATATGTTAAGCCAAAAAAGTCTAAAAATAAGAAAAATAAAGGAATTTTCTCACACTTAATTAAATAAGTAGTTGATTCCTTTTCTAAACCACCAGGCCGAGCGCGAGCGTTGAGAGGCGAGGCTTATAACTGTTAATACAATACAATAACACTTATTTCATGAATTTTCAATTTCTATAATTTATTAAGAATATATTCCACAGGAAAACACGCGCCGCTAGGGGCGCTAGTATAGCATTTTGTCTTCAGATGTCAGGAGCTGGGACTAATGTCATTAAATCGTATTTGCTTATCCGGCTTCGTTCCAGATTACAAATTCGTACAATATTTCTAAATTAATAACAAATTTATTAATAAATATACTGCCCCGAAGAAACTCATGGATAAGTATCAACGAAAATGGTAGACTACAAATATATCAATGTAGGTGCCTTCCAGGCAGTGGTTCAAACAGGAGTAGTTTAATTTTATTTAAGGGCATTCGAAATATGATAACAATATTATCATTCACAGATGACGTTAATTAAAATATTTTAGAATAAAACGCTTTTGGCACCTATTGATTTTAAATATTGAAATAAATTGTTTGTTAGCAGGTGTTCCTATGGAATATGAAATGGAATAAATTGTTATTGCAGGTTTAATGCTGAATTCCTTCAAGAAACTTGTAAAAATAGAATATTTTATTATAACACTAAGACATATCGTAGGTATGTTTAGCATTATAGTCATATTAATAATCGGCTTTGTCCGAGTTACAATGAATTTATTTATCATTGAATAGTTGAAAATGTGGCGTCCAGTCTACATTTTAACAATGATATTTCAAATTTGCACAGCACAAAACAAAAATAATAAAATTTTGCAAATTTCAAGATACCGAGGCTAAACTTTCGAGAAATTTTATTATTAAGTACATACATATTTTCTACTTAATTTTTTTTAAATGTACTAAGGAGGTATACATTTTATGGGTCTGCCAATATTCAAAGCCAACAGTATTAATTTTTTTCCCGGCAACAACTATTTTATAATATTCGGGTAGACCTATTGAAATGCTGTATTCGAAATCATATATCTCAAACATTACTTAACAGTGCAAACTTATCTGAGCAGTTGGGAGCACCTTAATATAATTTTTATACTAATGTTATTATTAAGTTCTGCAATTATTATTTTTTTTTATTGTGACAGCTGTTTCGGTGTTTCAAACTTTTATTAATCCACATTGCGACGACTTTCTAATATGATTTTATTTACTCCCACCCAATTCTAATTCGGACGGTGTTTAAAATTATTTATTACCGGTAAAACCGATTTACTTATAAATTAATCCAAATTCTCTATTATGTTAGGTTCTTACATTTATAATGTGTTTTCCCCTATTTATATGAAAATGTTTTCTTAATTGATATATTTAAATGTGTTACATTATTTTGATAGTGTGAACATACTGAGAGGTGGCGAATAAATCATTTTCCTTACTTTATTAATTAATGTTATATTAGGATCATTCCTTCGTTTATTAATTTCCAATTGTTCAAATAAATTTAATCTAAGACCCTTTATTTCTATATGTAAGGGTTTAGGCTAGTCGTTGTCAAGCGGGACGTGATTATTCACTAAGAGATGTTCTGCGAATTTTGAAAAAGTGCTTTTATTATTTTAACATCTCATATGGAGTTCTACAAATTAAACACAGAAGCATTAATATAGTATAAATGTGAAGTGAAATGTAAAGTTCGTTTTCCGTATGTACCGTAGCTCAGTTCCTCTTTTGACCGTTTGCATAAAGAAGTTTTTAAATCAATACGACTTTTTATTTTCTTTGACAATTTTTTTTTTAAATGTATTCGTATATATGGTAGAACACCATTTTCAGTTAGTCGAACCTCCCCACTCATTATTCCTGATTTTTTCTTATTGCATATTCTCGCTTTCCTTAATAGCCGCGTGTATACTTGTCTACCACCGCTGCGTCGCGACATCTTCCCCTTCCTCCTTCCTTTCCCCTGCTCATTCCCTTTCTCCTGCCCCTCCTCTTCCCGGCTGTTAAACGGTTCGGCTGCACTGAGGAGATCATCTTTAGGAATGGATATACTTTTGTCATTGGGACGCGTGGAAGCTTGTAACGCCCAAACTTTTACATATTTTGAAAGCATAGTCTTATAAAAAAACATAAGTGAAAGAAGAAAGAGCTCAATTTAAAGAAGTTATAACATATTTTAAAGAAGAAAGAACATCATCTAAAGAAGAAAGAAAGTAATTTAAAGAAGCAATAACATAGTGTAAAGAAGAAAGAACAGTCTTTAAAAAAGAAAGAACATCATATGAAGAAGAAAGAGCGTAATTTAAAGAAGCAATAACATACTTTAAAGAAGAAAGAACACTCTTTAAAGAAGAAAGGGCGTAATTTAAAGAAGAAAGAGCGTAATTTAAGGAAAAAATAACATCATAATTTAAATAAAAAATTAAATGGCCAACAGAATATACAATACGGCGAATAAGGAGTAGAAAAAAGTTAGTTTAATGCAGAACGAAACTAACCTTTGGACACAAAATAAAATAGTGGAACTAGAACCATCAAAATAATGAACTCGAAAATCTAATTGATTCTGTAGGTTCCAAAGGCGGCAATGGGCTGGCCATGTGAAAAGAATCTTAAACGATAACACACCAAAAATCATGCCCAAATAGAAGACCCAATGAAAGGAAGAGGTCTACAATCCTCTTCCACTAAGTCAATCTATTGACTAAGTGGAAGAGGATTGTAATAGGATGGGAAGGCCTGAAAAATGACTAGGGACTGGAACCGACTGAAAACATTTCTAGAGAAAGCCAAATTCCACACTGGTATGTATATAACTTTGTAAATGTTACGAAGGTAAATGGATATGAATGGAACAAGGAAGTAGTGATAGAACAGAATTGTAACGTTACTTAAAATGGCTTAAGCTACGCTTAACAACCAGTTGCATCTCAACCCTCCTGGCTCTTCTTCTATACATCAATCAGCTTTCACAATTATTTACCATTGTCACTTATAAACCACTCTGGAATACAGCATTAAAAAAATTTATCTATATTATTTGCTACGGCGTTACAACGTTTCGCCGACCCTGTCAGCATCCGTTTTCTAATCGCTCCAGCTTAAGAGGATGCTTAATACGCCACCGCGGATCAGTTAAGCGCTTGTAAGCGATTAAGCGCCTGTCATGCGTGTCCAAATAACACACAAACGAAATTTAGTACACTTTTTTGTCCCTTTTGCTCGATCATACAATGTTACCGACATAACCTGTTGTGGCGATAGGTAAGCGGTCGAAACTCCCAACCGTTTCCACCAATCAAACTGAGCGAAATTCAGTTATTCTGTCCAGCGTAAAATTACGTAAAAAAAATATGTGATATGGCAAAAAAAGTATACAATAACCTACGATTAACGGTCAGCATCTAAAATTATACAATTTGCAGGTTACTAACTCAAGAAAAACTACGAATTATTTTTCTATAAATTCTATTCGGATAATTAGGAAAATGTATAAGGTATCAAAAGACAATAATCTTCAAATTGTAATCTTTTAAATTCTATATGAAACACGTACTGGAATTTTAGGTAAATGTTCAAAATTGCTTTCACTGGTTTTCAAACTGCACCTGTTTTCAGACATTTTGGGATATATTTCATATAATTTAAAGATGAAAATTTGAGGATTCTTACCTTTTGATACATTATACATTTTCCTAACTACCCGTATAGAATTTACAGATAAATCCTCTGTGATATTGCTTTAGTTAGAAATCTGCAATGTGATGTTCCTGGCCCTCAAACCAAGTAATCAATACGGAAGAAGGAAGCCTTTGAAATGTTTATCCAATTAAAGGCACATCCTTAAAATACTCTGCACACAGTACCATCCACTCCATAAAAGCTGAAAAGTTGTGCCTACCTACCCTAAGAAAAACGAAGTCCAGGCTGGACAGATGAGATAACTCATTTAAAAGTTCATCATTGAATTACCAAAATTGCGAAATTGTACTACAGAAAAAAGGAGAAAAAAAACTCAAATATATGGACGTATCATGATCGATGAGAAGCGACAAATACAAGAAAATACATCCAGGGAAAATTCACGGAAGACGTGATAGAAGGAGACGCCGTACCTCACGATTTCAAATTGCGTGAGTGCTACGAATGCAGTTCACTTGTATCCTGCTGCAGCCTGCAAGATCTAGATTAATCTGATGATATCCAACCTCCGATAAGAGAAGGCGAAATCAGTTTTCTTACACATTGATATTTTTATTTTTTTAATTAACATTGTCCAATTACATAACAAGAAATGAGATAAACAAGAACTACAGTAAAAGACCAGCACACACATAATACATGAATGAGCAATGACAAACATATACTCGTACATTTGAGAAAACATTAGACAAAAGTCAAAGACTGAACAAGGTTTTGGTAGAGTCCATGATTTTATACAATATATCGTCGCAGGAAAGCAATATTGCTGTAACAGCCAAGGCCATGTAAAAAAACGCAGGATTTTTAGGCTTATCATATCAATTAAAAGACGTAATTTTGACAAAAGGAAGAGTTTTTCCAACGTCGTACAGATCAGACCGACGCAGAAAAAAAAATACCTGTGGGATGATGTATACAAAGTATTATCTTCTAAGTTTATTTCTGTGAAGCCTGACAAAAAACATTTAGACAGGTACCAAAAATTTCAAGGCCCTGGCTTGAGTTAACAAGTTTCGATATTCTGGACAGTGGGTAATGGTACCCATAATTAGTTGTGTTGATTAAGGAAAAGCAATTATTTTTCTACGATAAGGTATGTTGAACTGGATGATTTGCAACAAAGAATGTGAGTCAAAATACATTTAATAGTATAGATCGCACTTAAGGACCATCACAAAAAATACACATTTCGTAGTCTCCTGAAGCAAGCAATACAGCAAATGTAAAATCTATATGGGTAGTTATGAAAATCTAAGGTTTCCAGTGATAAGAGTTCTTAAACTGTAAGCTTTTAAGTTCTCTGTGAAATACATACTAGATAAAACGTTCAAAAAGGCCTTCACTGGTTTTCAAACTGCACCTCTTTTCTGCATTGTAGTACCTATGTATCTCATAGAATTTAAAAGAATACAGGTCAAGAAATTAATTCACAGGAAACGTTAGACCTTTTTCTAAATACCCGTACAAAATTACAGAAAAATCATTGTTAGTATTGCTTGTTTTACAAATGAATATAGAAAGGGGGTTTAGCGCTATTTTCAGTGCTGACTCTTAAGAGGAACGGCTGCGTGGCCTGTTTCATAAAAAACATTATTTTGGATTTGAGGTCAAAATACTCACCTAAATATAACGATATGTTTTTTAAATAAAGGTTTAGTAAATATCAAACACTTATGAGAAGTGTTTTATTTATTTTTGTTTTACATTATGAAAGATAGGGCATTAAAGGAATTGATTTTTCGCGATTTTATAGGCATCTTTAAAAATTATTTGGGACCTAACGGTGATTAAAAAAAAAATTTACCCCATCCCCTTTGAATATATAATAGAACATAAAATAAAAAAATATTAAAATAAGCATTATAGTGGAATTTGAATTAAATTATTACCGTACATAATTTAAAATATCGAAAACATCATAATTTAAAACAAAAATAAATAAAATACTTTTCATACGTACTAGATATTTACTAAACCATTAATTAAAAAAATATGTCATTCAGATTGAATGGGTATTTTAGCCTCAAATCCAAAATTAAGTTATGTATGAAACAGGCAGCGTAGCCGTTCCTCTTAATAGCCATCGATCGGATTCCTATGCACTATCATCATCAAAATATTCATGTTTCCGTTCTATTTTACGAAATACAAAGGGGTTTTACGACACAGTTTTCTTCATATTTAATGTCAACCGCCCAAAATTACATTTTTTTTAAATGTTCTTTCTAATATCAGAATAAAAAACGATAGCATTCTGTGGTTTGATCTTAAATATAGACTTTTTTCGACTGTGGAGCTTTTGTGTTGCAATATCTTCAATTATACGATTTTTTCCATGCCTGAATAGCCAGATACTTCTCAACCGTCCTCTCCCTTATCTCCCTCCCCTCCCCACAACATACTTCAATTTGACATTATATGCAGAAAGATTCCAACCCACTAATTACCAAAATCGACTTTTTCATGTTTTCCTACATTTAAAAACAAGTTTTTTTTATATCCTAAAAACATCCAACGTCCAAATGCATTAAAAATGTACAAAAACAGATAATCACTCCACAAATGCCGTAATATGCTATTGTAATGTCAAAT